>PVIH01002745.1:0-179260 GCA_004025045.1 Sigmodon hispidus | reverse complement strand
GATCTCTCCAATAATTTCATAGAATGGAACATTCTCCCAGATTCCACATCTACCCTTTCCACTATTTTCTGTTCAAATTTCCTAGAGTTTCCATCCATTATCCTAAAATTTTCATCCATTTTTTTTAATTTCCCATCTAATTTCCTAAAATTTTCATCAACATGAGCCCTGTACTCCTCTCTAACAAAATTTTCATCCAGTTTTTTAAATTTCTCATTCAATTTTCTAAAATTCTCATCAATGTGAGCTCTAAATTCCTCTGTAATCAAAATAGACCTCTCTTCTATGGAAACAATGAGTTTCTGGAGTGTCTTAATATGTTCATCCATGCCAGACATCTTAGCCTCATGCTCTCTATATTGAGATGCCTTAAAATAGCTAAGTATGAAGTACATTATTACACAAAAAAGTAAAAGGACTCCTGGGTGGAGATAACCTCCAAATGCATAATCCTGGAAATAATCCTCTATCACCATTGTGACAAAGTGAGAAAAATTCTAAACATTTATCTGGTACGACATTGTAGAAAGGAAAAAAAATATGTAGAAAAGAAAAGGAAGAAAAAAATATACTCAGATGTAATGAGAACTTACAGCCAGCAGATGTCGCTGTCGTGATCAGCAGCAGCAACAATGTTGCGGGAAACGAGGTGGCGATTCGACTGGGAGGGTCTTTCTCAGATCTTTCAACAAATCCTACCAGGCGTGCTCCACTAGAACGGGTCAATCTGTCTCTCAGAAGGTCTGCCGCGGGTAGATTCGTTCCTGGTTGCGTACAGGAGGCTTGTGTGCAGCTGGTAACCAAGTTAGACTGGCTCTGTGGGTGAGTGAGGGACCCGGCGGGTTTGTAGAATTAGCCCCGCGTTCAGGTGCCAATTATCGCGGTAAAAACCCGCCCTGAGATATGTTTTAAACAGGGTTTATTTGGAGAAAATAGCTTACAAAACAGAGCCGGTTTTAGGAGAAGATGACAGGATGAGGTTGCAGCGTGCCGGAGCCTTTCTAAGGAAGATTCTTCATCCCCACACCGTACGTCCGAACTTCTGGGCAGCTGGAGTGAACTGCACACTCGGTCGGGGAACTCTCACGAGAGAATGATGACTTCCTGTCCTGGTCCCCTCCCTTGAAGGTCTACTTCCGGAATCCTTTTCAGTTAACCACGCCCCGCTCGATCGTTCACGTATATAGTTCCTGATTTCCCGCTACATTGATATTTTCACTTTTACTAATAACACTCTGAGATTGTTTTTCTATTTTAGATACAAATTGAGTTGATATTAAGTCCAAGAACCCTTTTCTCTGAACTTACTGCAAAATATGAAGCAATAGCATACACAAGATACACAATTATGTGAAATAGAAATATCAGGATTCTACCCCCAAGATAAGACTTCCATTATTTTTGTTTTATTCTTCACACTTATGAATTGTCTAAGTTTTACCTATTTTTCAATAATTTAATGAAATTGAACTTCATCTTATTTGTTTTCACTCACTAGCATCTAAAAATTAGATATAAAAATGCAATTATTTTCTTACTGTTCACCTAAAGAATTGCAGTAGCGTAGCATGTACTCCATTGCTTGGCCTTTGTTCAATGTTTAGCAACAGAATCCATTGTTCTTGCTGGAAAGTAAGATTGTTGCAGTGTACATTATTCATACTCAATTGAAATATTTATCTGAGAGAAATATTTTAAGTGAAGGTTATTCATTGTTTATTAAATGTTTCATTTAACAAACTTCTTTGAAAGCCTGAAATGGAACATTTTGCTTCTATAGATTCTTATCTTGCATATTTTCTTTTCATTTTTAGGAATTATGTATTAAATACTATGTTTAGTTTCTGCTGTGTTATCTTATACATGCTTCTTTAAATATCCACACATTATCCTCACTATTGTGAAACAGCAATTAACTTCATTGCATAAAAGTAAATTTAAAAAAAAATATCTTCTCTAAATGAATTAGTCAAGGATGTTAACTTACATTTATCATAGATATAAAAATATTCTTTAAAAACAATTTACAAAGATCTCTTTTAATGTATTTGAATATTTTAGTAGAAATACAGAATTACAGAGCATAAACATTAAAATTATGTAATTTGTATGCACCAAGACCTACTAAGTGATAAAGCCCATTTAATTAAATGAGAAATATAGAATGTTTCATAGTGCAACACATGTAAAGATTAGAGGCTTTTACTTTACTTAATAAATATTTTGTAATGTTAAAAAATATGTGAAATCTTGGAATCATATATGAAGAGATGTTGTCTACCCTCTAGAAGCCAACTTAAAAAACAAACATGAGTAGCTCTGATAGACTTCCATGATACACAGTAGCACATAAATAATCTGAATCTCTAGAAGAAGCAGAGCTCACATGAGACAAGTGATATTTGAATGGTAACAGATAGGTAGTAGCTATTTTTTGACAGACATGAAAGGCAACATACCAACAAAAAAGCAGTGGGATAAAGAGCTGGGGAACTGTGAAATCAGAAAATATTTTTAAAAGATACGTTTTCTGAACCTTCTACATATGCTAATGATTGTTCATGGAAAGCTTCTGATTTACACTCTGTCCCAATAACAGAAATTAAATCTATAGACAATAGACACTTGTATTGTCCAATAGTAGAGAGACATGATTAATTTAATATTTAATAAAATTAGTTCTCATAAAAAATATGAAACATAATAAAAGAAAAGTGATGACCCTGATTAAAGCAGTTATTTAAGGTGAAGAAAATGCTGAAGATATGGTGGAATTAGTGATGGAAATACATTCTGGACTGGAGCTCTTGGTGATTATTGATAGTGTTCTGTGGTGGAAATGTTCTCTGTATCCTGTAAATAAAGTAACTGCTTTGGCCTATGCACAGCACCATAGAAGTGGGTGGAGAATCAGAGGACAGACAGGTAGGAGGGTGGAGTTAGTCAGTCATCATCTGACCCCGAGAAGAACAGACATGTAAAAAATACAGGTGAGTCACGGGCTGGGACACATGGCAGGTAGATTAGTAGATTACAAGAAATGGGTTGAATTAAGATAAAAGAGCTAGCTAGTAATGTGCTTGAGACATGGGCCAAACATTACGAAGTTAATATAAATATCTGATTCATTTCTTTGGGGGACAAAAGCTGCCACGGGCCAGGTCTGAACCTCCAGGCCCAAATGGGCCCAGGAAACCTTCTACAACAGTGTTCAATTGGGAAATAAATCAGAGTATCAGAAGAGCATCTAACTTTAGTCCTTTGAATGATTTTTTTTAATTATCATTAGTGATACCAAGGAAAATGTTTGAGACATTTTGTATTATTTTAGAATTAATGTTATACATACATATATTTGTATGTATGTATACATAAATATAATCTAAAATATTCTTTTATTAACCCAAAATAGATGAAAATGATAGAGTATAGAAAATGTTTAATGGAAATCCTATTTAATACCAGCATTTTTATTGGAAGAAAAAATAGAATATAGTTTAGAGCCTTTCAATCTATGAGAAGTGAATATGTCAAAGGAATCATCATTATTATATACAACTGAATAAAGATTTTAAAATTAATGTCTTTATTTGAAAATATAAGACCTTAGTTTGCAGGTTAAACATAAGACATTAGTAAGATATCATGCTATTGTATCCAGCTGTCATTTGAAACTCTACATCTATATTCTGAGAAGTGAGTTTCTGGATACTGGAAATTAAATATGAAGCAATGTTCTCTACCCTCAGTGGTGGGTAGAGATGCTGTGTGAACAGAGGTTCACACAGAGCTGGTAGAAAACTCAGAGTAAATGATGTGTCTGTAAAAAATATATTGAAAGAAGTGTTGTTAAAACAAAATCAGGGAATGTATAGATGTTTATTGGATTAAAAAATAGAAGAATATAGCAAAGAGAAAATATGTGAGAAGTCAGAGATATTCTAGAAATACATCTGGTAAAAAAAATCAAGGGAGAAAAATAGAAAGAATTGAGAATGCACTTTAGACTCATAATAGAGGAGAAATAGAAGTATATCAAAGATTTCCATTAAAAGTGTATTGAAATGATATATATTCATGAGGCAGTTTAAGGCAAAATTCAGATTTAATGTGATAGAGTTGTGTGTGTGTGTCCATATGTGTGTAGGGAGTATATATATATATATATATATATATATATAATATATAAAATATATATATTATGGTGTGTGTATAGGATAGTTAAGGTTGTAAATAAATTAGTGAATATGCTTGTTTTTCAGTGTTGACACAAATACTTAAAAATAAACAATTTCTAATAATAAAGAAATATTTTGGTTTCTGAATTTCAGAGGCTTGCTCTCAGACTGTGGTATACCATTGAGGCAGGACATGGTGAAGAGGGTGTAGTGAAGCTATGGAGATATCCTAATACTTATTGACTCAGATTCTCTGACTGTGGTGGAATGTACTCTGTATGCTGAAAATAAAGGAACTTATTTGGCCTATGTGGAGAGCCATAGAAGTGGGTGGAGAATCAGAGGACAGACAGAGAGAAGGAGGGTGGAGTTAGTCAGTCTTCATCTGACCCCCAAGAAAAAGAGTCATGTAAGAAATCCAGGTAAGACACGGGCTGTGCCACGTGGCAATTAGATTATAGAAATGGGTTGAATTAATATGAAAGAGCTAGCTAGTAATGTGCATGAGACATAGGCCAAAGAGTATGAAGTTAATATAAATGTCTGATTCATTTTTTGGGGGGACAAAAGCTGCAGTGGGCCAAGTACAAACCTCCAGGTCCAAAAGGGCTCGGGAAAACTTTTACAACATCTGACATTAATTGTTAATAATACGTATATGCACATAAAAGGTTTTTTTATTATTATTATAGTGACAGAGTTTCGTTTTGAAATGGTCCTGGCTATTCTGGACTTAATCTGCAAAACAAGATGGCCTCAAACTCACAGAGATTCCTCTGCCTTCGAAGTGCTGCCATTAAAGGCATGTGCTGCCACTGCCCAGCTATGCACATAAACTCTTAAATTCAATTAAATTTTATGATAAAAATCTGTGCTTTACTATCCAGATACCAGTTTACTTTGCATGATTTTGAGCAGCATATGGATTTTGATTTTTTTCAAGCAATAATGCCTTACATACATATTAGGCTTAGAATGTATCAAATATAAATGCAAACATATTTCTATTGACATCATTAACTTAAAATTAAAATTCTTCCCAGTTATTCTATGTAGAAAACTATTCAAATTATTTTCTTCACAGAAATATAATGACACCTCTCTATTTTAATTATTAAGGAAACAGAAGTTGATAAGACTACGGATGACCTTAGAACCTAATTGGCAGTGTGTGTGTGTGTGTGTGTGTGTGTGTGTGTGTGTGTGTGTGTGTGTGTATACACCTTAACCCAACTTCAATTTTCTAGTCAAGTCAAAAGCATGTATATTCTAACTGCAGAAAAATTATTTGCATTAAGTATTTTTTAAAAACCAGAAACAAACTGGATGGAAACACTGAAGCATTATGAAAAGCAATAAATCTTTCAGGGTAGATTATCTGATGTTACATTATAGAAGTAGAACCACCTATTTAGTGAAAATTCAAAGAGCCCACCAGAGCCATAGCAGGTTACATGCACAGCACTGTTGTTCACTTTGTAACAATTGAGATTAAACTTCTGAGTCTCCTCTTAGCACAACAGAGGTAATACTCTTGAAAAGGACTTCAGCCATCACTTACAAAATCTCTGTTCTGACAAGGGGATAGAAACTTTGTTGCACATCTAATCTTTCAGCCATGCTCAAACCAGTGTAGAGATATTCATTCTTCAAGGCTGACTTCAAGGAAGAAGGATATTGATTTATAGAAATGACACTAGACATAAAAGATAATGATACATGGATTACTGATGCCACCTCAACATATGGAAGAGCTCTTGAGTCAGCAAATAGGAAGGGTCAATAGTGTGAAGAGTAAGATTTGGATTTATTAGCTGGCTTTATTGCTTTGTGATTTATGAATCAACACAGATGGCAATGATACAGTATCATATCCACAAAACGATGCAATAACCATCATTAAAGCACATAGCAATTCCTCTTTAGTTTCCCCAGAAGCAGCAAAATGCTTTCAAGTGCACTTCCTTCTTATAAAAGAGATGCATTGACTAGTAAAAGAATTCCAAATTGTATTTACTCTATACTTTTGTTTATTTTGTTTTGGATTTTTATATTTGTCCAACTTTTTTTTGGTGGACATGTGACTAATAAGGACAATGGACAAGCAAACTTCTATAGACAGGAATTGAAAGACAGTGTGGAAAAGTTCATATTATCATATGGAATATAATACCTTCTTTCATGTTTCTCATTCTCCTGATTTTTGACTGTTCTTAATCAATATGCTTGATTGCTTAGGGACTCTTAGTTCTTCTCTAAAAACTTCAATCCTAGACCCATTAAATTTTAGCCTTTCAACATTTAACTATAAGCAGACATTGCTACAGATAGATACACTGGTGTATAATATATGGATTGAACACTTGAAGATCATGTGCATTTTAATGAAACTGTGATACATTGCTTTTTGACAACCATATAGAAGCCTGCATAACATTAGTCTGACAATGTTGTCATTTATTAAAGAGAAGATGGCAATCTACCATTCAATTTATTCATTTCAAAATTCATTTTCTAATTTTTTTCATATGGATATATTTTAAAATAAGATTGGATACAAATTGGTAGTAGTATACAGAGAAAGACAGATTTCCATATCTATGTAAAAGAGGAGAAAATACTCTTGTTTCAAAAGACCTGTTTCCTACAACAACTTCAGAAAATAATAAAATGCATTTTCTTCTTCATTGTACAAAATTCAGAATTAATTTAACAGATACTATATTTTTAGGTAAAGCACAATGGCATTTAAGCCTATCACTGTGTTGTTCTTAACAATAGGATTTTATTTCTGAATGTTAGTTTTGGTTTGGATTTTCAGAGGAAAGAGTAAATTTAATATTTACTTGAGAGAATGTTGTCTACCTCTTTTAGACACATTATGTCTCTTCTGCTCTTTATTTTATCAGACTTGTGAATAATCATGTCCATCTCCAATATCCTGTTGCCTCAGGTTATGAAAAATTGACTATGCATCAGTTTAGCACACATTCAATTATATTTCCTCAGTTGTGCAGCCTAAGACTCTGATTTGTGAACTGTCAGATCCATCCACTTTCTTGTCAAAATACCTCCAACTATATTATATACAGTCCAACCATCTGTCACACTGACAATTCTAACACTTGCTGCTTTCTTTAGATAGTCTTCCTTGTTAAAATAGGACACAATGCTCTGTTTCTTTCCTACCAAAATCAAATCTTTTTCCTTTGATCACAAGCCAAAGGCTTCAACTCTGGAGCATTTTCTATTCTGCTATGCTGTTTATTATGTTGAAACATTTACAGCTCAGTTGACAACATTTTAGCTTCTCCCTAAATTCATGATTTATTTTATTTGTGCATTTTACATTACTCTTGAAACTGTAATGTTTGAGTAAACTTGCTGCATTTACTGGATATTAGACTGTAGGAAATAATCTTTATAAGAGTAGTTTTTTGAAATGACATCGTTTCCAGCTGGGCAGCCCAATATGTAAGGCTGGCATACAGTATAACAAAGCTCAAACTAACAAAAGAAAAACAATACCCACAGCTTCCATACGACCACTGCATAAGCCTGGAGTTTTTCTACAGAGCCATCATGAACATTTCAACTTTTAGCTAGTAAAACTCTAAAGACTTGTTTTCTTTAAGGGTTTGGCCACAGGGAGTTTAATTATGCTCCAGTAAGTAAATGAGCAACATAAATAGGCATTTTTGTAAATGGGGGGATCATAAGTGTGGGTAAAAATCTGAGAGAAATGATAACTGAGTTTGATAGGGTGCATGATGCAAAATCACCAAATAATAGATATATAAAAAATAAAGCACTCATCTGAAGTAAACATGATGATCTTGTTTTATAATTAGGAAAATGTTTCCCTTGCTTTCTGACTGTTGGCTAACAAAACAATGACAACAAACGAACAGAAAACAGGATTAATGTGAACAAATGTCAAGTTCCTATACAGAATGGTTGTTGCCTGAAGAAAGGGCTTTGGCTCATGTATTGATATATTCTTTGTGTTATGGATGTATTAAAACCTTCAAGGAAATAAATACAGACTGAAAGCTGAGATGGCTGTTTATAATCTCCCTTGTTCTGTGACTTATCATTTCCTCCACATATAACCATTGTTTTGAAATAGGAGTCATGCCTGCACATTACCTCCCTTCAAATTATCTGACCTTCATAATTTCATTTAAAAATCATGTTTTCCTCTAGAAACTTTGTTTCATTCCCTGCTTTTCCTTGCCTGTTAAAATACTATCATCATGTGATATACATTTTAATTAACTATTTCATAAACATTTTTTAACCTTATTTCATTAGATAGTCCTATAAGGTCAAATGTTTTTATCTACTTATCTTACCTTCCTGTTTCTGGTACCAATGATCCTAACAAAGGCCAGAATAGAGTTTGCCATGGCGTGGAGACTAAACAGTTTGTTGTAGAAGAAAGCTATATGTGAGGGAAGTAGGAAAGAACTACTTGATTTTTCTCAATTGATAGAACACTAATGTAATGGGATGCAGGGGTTATTTAAGAAAGCACTAGTGACTTTGATGAATCTTAGTGACCTTAAAAGTTTTAGCCCCCGATGGGGCATGGTCAGGATTGATCAAGACCTGGAAATACTGACTTGTTATTTCTTGTTTTTGTTTTTGTTTTATTTGAGAGTAGACTGGAAATCTAGCACAGAATTTCTGACCTTCCTAAAATTACATTAATGATACCTTATATCTGTGAGTGGTTGTTTAATCCTATAATAAATATCAATTCTTATATAATATATTACATTTAAACCTTACCCGTGATATTTGGCACCAAACATGGGTATATATCTTTAATGTGAAATTAGCTCAGCTAAATACTTTTGGCTGTTATATAAATCACAAATCTCTGTGTACTTAGAATTTTAAATAGAGGTACATTTAATCATTTAGGAATTAGAAGTATGTTAGTCAAATAAATGTTGGTTAATAGACATAATAATAATATTAGATAGATGTGTGGCTGTGTGGCTATTTTTCTGTGTCACAAGTTCCAGGAACTTGTGTTATATCTTTAAAAGAGGCTACTGGCAGGTCTATCACATCACTGACACATATCAAATGCAAGCGTTTCCACACTTGGTGATAACTTGGCTTAAACTGTTTGGTTTGTGAACATTTGTAAATGTTATGTATCCAAATAAATTTATTTTCCATGTGCATTCATTTTTTTCTCTTCCTGGGTAAGTGATTCAAAAAACGGATATCTCTATAGATGGTATCTTCCAGTTATCCATATGATCACAGAAGTAAAGGACTGATATAATTTGCAGTGTAATATAATGGTAATATCATGATCAGTACATTAAACTTAACAGACACTTTTAATTTATTGTGATTTTGTTATAAACAGTCTATAGAGATACACAGCATCATAAATGAAAAAGTACCCACACAATGTTACTACATAGTACATGCTAAGATTTGCACCTAATTTCTTTAATTATTCAACATCCCTAACAGAGAGTTATTATTTTACATTTTATAGAAAAGCATAATATTTTAACAAATTGTGTTATAAGATGAAGTTAGGTGACAGTGTCATTAATATTATGTGGCATATATGCTCCATAAAAGTATTAGACCATACCATAATATATCCAGAAATATTGTAAAAATACTATTATGGGTAGAAAAAGAGTTATTTAAACAATACACAAAGGTATACATTTGCCTGCCTGTGGCAGTGAGGGAGATGAAGGAGCTGGTATATCCTGGAGAGTAATATGTTGGACTGCCATGTGCCTGGGTGTTGTTTAGTGTGGTTTAGTGCATTTGCCTTCTGTCTATAGAATAAATTAGTGTAAACATAACACAAAATTTAAATTTTGCTTAAATGTATACTAACATATAAAATGATTTGAAATATATCTGTTTTGCAAAATATGTTAGAAATATTGCAGGTATATTTCAGCAGTATCTCAATCATTTCCATGCTCTTTACACTGTTTTTTTCTCTACATACATTTGAAAGAGTAAGAGAGATATAGTAAAACTAGTTAGAGATGCCTACAATAATCTGTACTTCCTTCCTAATATTTTTAAAGATACTGACTTTAAAGATATTGAATGTGGGGACAGGGGATGTTCCTAACATTTTGAATGGCTGTTCCTTAAACCTTGTTCCCTTTTCTAGAATTAATACAATGAGATGAGCTTAGTCTTACAAAAACTTGATATGCCATGCCTTTCTGATATCTATGGAAGTCCTGTCCCTTCTGGGCAGAAACAGAGAATTTGGGTATAGGAAGGGGGCAGAAGGAAATTGGCTTAAGGGAATGGGAGGAGAGAGAGGAAACTGCAGTCTAGATGTAAAATAAATAAATTTAAATAACCATATAAATAAATAAAATAGAACCTAGATGAAGAACACCCACATATCTGTATATCACATGGTAAGCTTAGTAGAAAAACCAGGGGACATAATTTCAATAATATGCCATTCCTCAGAAATACTCTTGTATTTCAACAGCCAAAAATCTCTCTCAAGCTCTTCTCTACATCAGTCATATGAGCCTTAACACAGCTACATCAGCAGTTAGGAGACATTTAGAATAGATGAACAAGTGTATTTATCATCTATCTATCTATCTATCTATCTATCTATCTATCTATCTATCTATCTATTTATTTGCACAGAATACTTTACACCCAATCTAATTTTGTTTGTAAAGGAGCTAGATATAATTTCTCAATTAATCAGTTTAAAATAAAAATTCTGAAACAGTCTTAAGAAAGTAAAAATGTTTTTCAAAAACTACATGAGCTAACTCATTGATGAGGAGTTTAAAACATGTTTACTTAGTGGAACAAGGGAAATGAACAGAAATGGGTAACAGAGAGAAAAGGAGAAGTAGGAAGGGAAATATTCTCAATGTACAGTAGGCATTGTATATACATTAAAATAAATAAAATAATTATATTTAGTGGCTTAAAGAATTATAGGCAACTGAGGACTAATGAAAGCATGAAAAATAATCTTCCTCAGGAGGAAAAACAACTTGACAAATTATTATCCATTACCAAATGTTCAGCCATGAAAACAAACATACATGTAACATTACATTAAGCAGACTGAGCATGACACAGGCATGTATTCAGGTGTGTGTGTATATGTGTGTGTGTTTAACACCAATTAATGTAAAAGAGGCCAGGAATTTGAAAATGAGCAAGGAGGTTTATATGGAAAGTTTTGGAAAGAGGAAAGAATAGAGGAAATGATGATATAATTGGTTATTTTAAAAGAATTTACTGTTCAAATAAAGATATTAAAACTTCAGATCATGTGCATGTCCATTTTGTAATATTGTTTTTGTAATACAGACCAAACAAAGACAGAATAGACCTCCAAACAAGACAAAACCATGAAAGATTTCTGCTAGGTATGCTTATCTACTCTTGTAATCTATGTTGGGTAGTCATTAGGGGATACAACACTCTCAAATTAGCTTTCCTATTTTACTTTATTATAATGTTTGACCATTATTTAAAAATTCCCAATCTGTGAGGTTATTTTTGTCTCTCTCATTGAGAATTTATATGTGCTTTCTGGTTACTCTTGCAAGAAGGCTCAATCACATCTCACTGTCTGCTAGGGAAGAAATAATTTTAATTTATCTGTTTCTGGAAAACAAACCACAAGATCTATTTTTCTAAAGTTCATCATTAAAAAACAGCAGCAAATGTACTTTGCCATTATGAAATTTGTGGTTGATGAACACAATTAGGGATCAGAAAATGGGTCTTTGTGAACATTCAATAAAGTGCCTTACTCCATGGAGCACAGTGTTAGAAACCTGCTTTTATATGTTGTGTGTTTGCAAATTTGCTAGTTTCATGGAGCTTTGCTAAAATGATGTATTTTGTTCTGCTTTCACAAATTCAGTGTAATAAAGACAAGGATACCATTCATAGCATGTTAAGAACTTTCAGAGAAGTCATTGTTTACCACTCATATTGGGTGGCTGAGTTAGATCTTTTTTAGAACTCACAGTCCTCAAGTCCTCAAGACAAGAGGCTTCAGTTCCTTAAGATTGTTAAACTCACCTGACAATATAAAACAGTATTGCAACTCTCCAAAGAATGTACAAGATTTTAATGTTCATAGTTCTTTGATCTAAGTACCACATGGGGGTTGTTGTGGTATTTACATCCAGGAATGTATGGGGTAAGTAACTAACCCTCATATAAATCTACTAAAGTAATGTTCCTTTTGATTATATGCCAAGAACAGAAAGTTGTTAATAAAACTGTGTTTTAAAGATGTGCTAATGATCAGATTTGAGATCTGACATTTCACATGGACAGTGTCATTTTATGTAATTCTTAACAATCTCCTTCTCTGCAGGAGAGCAACAAGAGACTCAGGCTTTCCACTGTTCATGACCACTCCTACTTACACAGAAAGAGGAAGACTGGGAGATTGTGCATGGTGGTGGTGGTGGTGGTTTGTGTGGTTGTGGTGTGTGAGTGTCTGTGTGTATGTGTGTACTTATATATATATAACATATATATGTGTATATATAAATATGAGAATGTTAAGGTTTTCTGCTACAGCTTTGGAAAGCAAATTCTGAAATAAGAATACCTCAAATTTTCAGAATATTTAAAGTATTATTTGCTACACTGATTTTACATTTACTACACATAAATCCAATATTTTAGGACATGAAGTCAGTTTGTAAATCATCTTCTATATACTCACTTAAAGAATGTTCTTGCTTGGATTAATGGGTAGCATCTTGAGGATGCTAGAGCCCTGTTTAGTTTGGGTTATGAATGTTTTCTGTGAGTGAATATTATTGAGAGACTTCTGAATGCCTCTTGTAACAGTTGTTTTGATGTGAGGCTTCATCATTTCGGTGTTTGTAACAATCTTTGCCACACTCTACTGCCTTGGGGAACGTGACTCTTTTGTTATATCGTTTCCTTCTGTTGAAACTGAAATATTCTCAGTTTTTTTTTTTTGCAGAGTGCTAGTCAGAAAATCTGAAAACTTTACAAAATTTAGAAAACAAAATAGATGACAAAGCTTTTCAATTGATTGTAACCTGACATTAGGAAGAACACATTGGTCCTCAACTTTTAGTACCTGATAACTTTCATAGGGAGTTCTGGTATTTTCAAATGAAAGTTTTGAGCTTTTGCTTGTTCATTTTACACAACATTGATTCTTGCATCATTCAGGTTTTTGTTGTGGATACTGTTTGGTTTTTGTACCATGTTCTAGTTTTATTTTATTTTACCTTTTCATAAGCATAACTTTTACTCAATATGAAGTTTTTACAAATCCCCAGCTCCAACAACTCCTCTTTTGTCACTGCCAAGACCATTCCCATTAACTTGTTTTTACTTGTCCTGGAACTTTCTAACACTGACTACTCACAGTTTTTATAGAACCCTTTTTTTTTTTTTTGAAGGCCTAGTATTGTGTGGTAGGAATTCTTTAGAGGCATACAATGAACATGTCATATCATCCTAGGAAAGGAATCCATGTTAGACCAAAATAATGACTGTGACAGAATCTAACTTGGTGAGTCAATGAGTCTTAACTCCAGTTGCTAAAAGGAATGTGAGCCAGAGATTACTGACTGGAATGAACAGGTATGACACAGAAGCAGTTGCATCACTAAAAGCACACACCAGCCCAAGTGATAGAACACCGAAGTTGCAGCCTTTGAGATCATTGCAAAACTTGAAAGTGGCATCACTGTCCCATAATCTCTGCACTAATCTCACCTCTCAAGGTTGATTAATGATTCCTCTTCATTGGTAGTTTGTTGTTGTTATTGCTGTCTACTCCTTTTGTAGAGTTGGGGGAAAGGCCTTGTAAGTTTTCATTTCCACAGATATGTGCATTTTATCTGCTTACTCCCTCAGGAGCGTCCCTCTCCCTACTAGAGTAAATGTTTCAACTGGAGAAAAATGTTATGACACAAGTATATTAAAACTGCCCAGCCTACTCATGGAGCCTCATGTACTTCTGATACTATATATCCAATACTAAAAAAAAAGTTTGTTTATTGAATTTTTATTCATAAGCATGTTTTGTCACATTCACATATGACTTGTTTTATACCATAAAATATCATACCCTGAAATTTATGTATATGTTTTGTCCAGCTGCCTAGATGTTTTTATTTTTTAGTCATGTATCCATTTATAGTAGTTGAGTATCTGTTATGATGTTGGTACTATGTTCAAAACCAAAGTATAAAAAGAATAAAACACACTAAACTTCTCTAAACAATGAAAAAAACACTTTCATGATTTTACCTTACATTAATTTACTTAATCATATATATATACACACACACTTATATATACATATATATATATATCCAGAAACAATGAGAGTCCTGTCATTTTTTAATTCCTTTTATTACTCTATGATATCTATTTTTGATAAAGGGTTACTTTATATATCTTTGGCTGTACTGAAACTCACTCTGTAGACCAAGGTGGCCTTGATCTTCCAAAATTCCACCTGCCTTTGCCCCCTGGATGCTAGGTTTAAGGTTTGTGCTGCCACCACCTAATAAGAAATGCTATCTTAAAATTTTTTGAGATAATTTTAAAAATAAGAACATGATATTAAAAGTATAATTATCATTAACAGAATAAAAACACATATAATATCAACATGATAAAAACAAGTATTAGACTATTAGTATATTATGGTCTTTATATAGTTATACTTTAGACAGATTGTCCAAAAAATTCTACTGGTCATTGTAAGACAATATATTTTCAATAGATTCTATACTTCAAATAACTCAATTAGAAATTGAAGCAACTAAACACAGTTGTAGCTCCCAAGACACAACACAATTTGACCATAAAATGTTATGTGAAAAAAATTAAAGTGTAAAGAAAATCAGTGATACTTATTTCTCCTGACACTTTGAGGCCAATTATAAGAAAAGTTTCCTAAAAATGTATATAATGTAGTCATGTACATTATGTATATGTGTATGTATATGTGTACAACATATACATGTACATGTAAAAAACATGTCAATGTTCTTAAAATCTATGTATCTAGAAAAGATAACAAAAATAAAATTAGGTTATGTGGAACAATGAAATGGTGAGAAAAGGCAAAAAACAAGAGACATAACAAAAGATATTCACCCATGAAACCACAAACATTCAATAACCCCACAGAAGAAAAACCCACAGAAAAGAAATACATACAACCCACCACCAAAAATAACAGGAAATATCAATCAGTGGTCACTAATATCTCTTAATGTAAATGGACTCAACTCAACCATAAAAACACACACACTAACACCATGGATACAAAAACAGAAGCCATCTTTCTGCTGCATACAAGAAACACACCTCAACATTAAAGACAGAAACAGGCTCAGAGTAAAGT
Source organism: Sigmodon hispidus (assembly GCA_004025045.1). Lineage (NCBI taxonomy): Eukaryota > Metazoa > Chordata > Mammalia > Rodentia > Cricetidae > Sigmodon > Sigmodon hispidus. Next base: position 163,663 of record PVIH01002745.1, on the reverse strand, counting down.
GTTGGGAAAAGCAAATGGCCCTAAGAAACAAGCTGGGGTTGCCATCCTAATATCAAACAAAGTAGACTTCAAACTAAAATCAATTAAAAGAGACCAGTAAGGACATTACTAATTCATCTCAGAAAAAATTGGTCAAGAAGAGATTTCAATCCTGAATATTTATGTCCCTTATATAAGGCACCTATCTATGTAAAAGAAACACTACTAAAGCTCAAATTCCACATCGGTTCTCACACCCTAATAGTAGGAGACTTCAATACCCCACTTTCACCCTTGGATAGAACAACCAGACAGATACTCAACAGAGAAATAAGGAGTGTAATAGAGGTTATGATGCAAATGGATATGATAGATATTTACAGAAGCTTCCACCCAAATGCAAGGGAATATACATATTTCTCAGAACCACATAATCTTTCTCTAAAACTGACCATATAATTAACCATAAAGCAAATATCAATATATACAAAAAAGTGCAAATATTCCCTAGAATCATATCAAACCATGATGGCCTAAAGTTAGAGTTCAACAACATCAAAAATCATAGAAAGCCTACCATGTCATGAAACTAAACATCACTAACTGAACCACCTCTGGGTCAAGAAATGAAGAGAGAAGTCAATGACTTCTTAGAATTTAATGAAAATGAATCTACAACATACTCAAACTTGTGGGACACAATGAAGGCAGTCTTGAGAGGAAAATTCATAGCACTAGATTTATTATGAAAAATCTAGACTAATCACACACTAGAGAACTATCAGCACAGCTGAAAGCCTTACAACAATTAGAATCAATTCACTTAGAAGGCATAGACGGCAGGAAATAATCAAACTGAGTGCTGAAATCAATACAATTGAAACAAAAAGAACAATATAAAGAATCAATGATTCAAAGAGTTGGTTCTTTGATAATATCCACAAGATAGATAAACCCTTATCCAAACTAACCAAAAAGCAGAGAGAGAGTATCCAAATCAACAAAATCAGAAATGAAAAGGGAGACATAACAACAGACCCACATGAAATCCAGAGAATTATCAGGTCATACTTTGGAAATCTGTACTCCACAAAAAAGGAAAACCTAGAAGAATTGAACAACTTTCTGGACAGGTACCATCTACCAAAATTAAATCAAGATCAGATTAAATACCTAAACAGACCTATAACCCAAAAGGATATTGAAGCTATCATTAAGAGAGCCTCTCAAAAAAAAAAAAAAAAAAAAGAGCCCAGGTGCAAATGGTTTCAGTGCAGAGTTCTACCTGACATTCAAAGATGAGTCATTACCGATACTCTTCAAACTCTTTCACTCAGTTGAAACTGAAGGAATATTACCAAATTCTTTTTATGAGGCCACAATTGCCCTAATACCTAAGTCTCTAAAAGAAGCAACAAAGGAGAATTACAAACCAGTTTCCCTCATGAATATTGATGGTAAAATTCTCAGCAAAATTCTGGCAAATTGTACACAACATCATGTAAAATAAATCATCCACCATGATCAAGTAGGCTTCATCCCATAAATATAGGGATGTTTCAACCTATGAATAACTGTAAATGTCATTCATCATATAAACAACCTGAAGAAAAAAACACACATGATCATATCCTGAAAAATGCTTAGACATAATCCAAATCTGCATTATGATAAAAGTCCTGGAGAGATCAGGAATACAGGCAAAATATCTAAATATAATAAAGGTAATTTACAAGAAGCTGACAGTCAACATCAGACTTAATGGAGAAAAACTCAAAGCAATCCCACTAAAATCAGGAACTAGACAAGGAGGTCCTCTCCCCTTATCTATTCAATATAGTTTTTGATGCTTTAGCTAAAACAAAAAGAGAACAAAAAGAGATTAAGGGGATACAAATTGGAAAAGAAGAAGTGAAACTATCTCTATTTGCAGATGATATGATTGTATATATAAGTGATCCACAAAATTCAGCCAGGAAACTTCTAAACACCTTCAACAATGTAGCAGTATATAACATCAATTCAAAGAAATCAGTAGCCCTCCTATAGACTAAAGATAAAAGGGCTGAAAAAGAAATAAGGGAAACATCACCCTTTATAATAGCTGCAAATAGCATTAAATACCTTGGAGTAATCATAAACAAAGAAGTAACAGATGTATTTCACAAAAACTTTAAATCTCTGATGAAAGAAATTGAAGACAGTATCAGAAAAAGGAAAGACATCCCATGGTTCTGGATAGGTCAGATCAGCATAGTAAAAATGATGGTGATTTTAACAATGGCATTCTACAGATTCAATGCACTTCCCATGAAAATTCCAACCCAATTTTTTACAGACCTTGAAAGAACAATACTCTATTTAATTTTGAATAACAGCAAAGCCAGGATTGCCAAAACAATCTTGTTCAACAAAAGAATCTGATGAGGCATCACCATTCCCAGCTTCAAGTTATAGTGTAGAGCTACACTTATAAAAACAGACCTGCAGTGGTATTAAAACAAACTTGTGGATCGATGGAATCAAATTGAAGATCTCAACATAAACCTAAAACTTATGGACACTTGACTTTTGACAAAGAGGCCCATAATACTCAGTGAAAAAAAGATAGTATAAATAACAAATGGTGTTGGCATAGTTGGGTGATAATGTGTAGAAAAATGCAAATAGATCCAAGCCTATCACACTGCACAAAATTCAAATCCAAGTGGATCAAAGACCTCAACATAAACCAAGCCACACTGAACCTGGTAGAAAGGAAAAGTGGGAAATAGCCTCCCACGAATTGGCACAGGTGACTACTTCCTAAATATAACTCCAATAGCACAGACACTAAGACCAACAATCAATAAGTGGGACCTCCTGAAACTGAAAAGCTTCAGTAAAGACAAGACAAAGTCAATCTGAAAAAATGACAGCCTATAGAATGGAAAATTTTAACCATCCCTCCAAGTGACAGAGGACTGACCTCTAAAATATATAGAGAACTCAAAAAACTGGAGCCCAAAACCTTTAGTAACCCAATCAAAAAATGGGGTTCAGAACTAAAAAGGGAATTCTCAGCAGAAGAATTACAAATGACTGAAAGGCACTTGAAAAAGTGCTTAACATCTTTAGCCATCAGAGAAATGCAAATCAAAACAACTTTGAGATACCAACTTGCACCTGTCAGATTGGCTAAGATAAAAGACACAGATGACAGCCCATGATGGAGAGGTTGTGGAGCAAGGGGAGAACTCCTTCATTGTTGGTGGGAGTGTAAGCTAGTCCAGCCACTCTGGAATGATATATGGCATTTTCTCAGAAAATGGGAAATCAATCTCCCCAAAGACGCAGCAATACCAATACTGGACATATACCCTAAAGATGCACATTCACACTCCAAAAGCATTAGCTCAACTCTGTTCATAGCAGCATTGTTCATAATAGCAAGAACCTGGAATCAACCTAGATGCCCCTCACCTGAAGAAGGGATTAACAAACTGTGGTATATCTACACAATGGAGTACTACTCAGCAGTAAGAAAAAATGATATCCTAAAATTTGTAGGCAAATAGATGGATATGGAGAATATCTTCCTGTGTGAGGTCTCACAAACTCAGAAAGATAAACAAGGGATATACTCACTCATTTGTGGACTTTAAACAAAAAAAGCTAAGTACATCTAAAGTGCAAACCACAACCACTGAGCAGTTTGTGATCTGAAACACCTTGGACTCTTTGTCCCATTGATTCTTTGTATTGATCTCTTTGTTTTAATTTTATTGATTTCAGCCCTCAGCTTGATAATTTTTTGCCATGTAATCATTCTGTGTGAGCTTGCTTCTATTTGTAGTAGTGATTTTGCTATGCTGTTAAGTCTTTTATGTGAGATTTTTTCTTTTCACTTTTTTTTTGCATTGTCCACTTTTTAAATTTAATTTCCCATATGTACCACTGCCCTCTCCTTCCCTTTTACCCAATCTTCCATCAGCATCTCCCCACCCCAGGTCCCCATCCATTTCCCAAAGAGGGCAGGGAATCCACCTGGCATACCCAGGTGATGTAGGTCTGAGGGTCTCCCGTCAGTATCAAGGCTGAGTTAGGTGTACCTCTTTAGATAATGGGCACGGAGATGTTACTTCATGCACTAGTAATAAACTCTGTCATACTGATAGAGACTGTACAAACTGCACAGGCCATTTGACTTTTGTCTACATTCAAAGGGTTTAGTTCCTTTCCATGAAGATTCCTGAGCTGTCGTTTCAGAATTCATGAGTTCCCAATAGCTAAGGATAGTCATTTCTGTGGGTCTCCTCCTCATGATCTTGATGCCTTTGCTTGTAAACTCTCTACTCTCTTTCTTCAGCTGACCCAGGAGCTCAACCTGGTACTTAGTTATAGATCTCTGCTTTTGCCTTCATACATTGCTGTATTACATTTTGATAATGACAAAATGATAACTGTAAATAACATCAAATATTTATGGGTAACTATAACCAAAAAAATTAAAGACCTGTATGATAAGAACTTTAAGTCACTGAAGAAAAATTGAAGAAGATATTAAAAATGGAAAGATCTCTGTGCTCTTGCATAGGTAGAATCAGCATAGTAAAAGTGGCAATCTCATCAAAAGCCATCTACAGATTCAATGCAATTCACATCAAAATCCCATTATAATTCATCAAAGACCTCAAAGAAACAATACTCAATTTCATATGGTAAAACAAGAAGCCCAGGATTTACAAAACAATCCTGTTCTTTTTTCTTACTATTTTTTTTTGAGTTTTAAATGATTTTATTCAAATGATTATTCCAAAGCAATGAAATTAAACAAGGTGTATATTTAACAAAGAGCTCAGTTTAGTCAGAAGAAAAACTGGTCTCCTTTTGGTTAAAAAGAGCAATAAACAACTAAATAAATAAAAGAGTTAGAACTAGAAAGGTGAGGTAGGAAATAAAACCAGTAATAAACTACACTGGAAGAAGACGTAGAAATCAATATGACTTCTGTCAAATGATCAAATTGTCTTCCTGAAACAACTGCTTATTTTTATAAGTTTTACATATTTCACTATCAGCTTTCTTCTAATTTGAATATATAAAAATATTTTTATTATTAACTTGAGGTATCCATGTGCATTGCTTCCTGATCATACACATTCTCTGTTCTAACTACAAATAAGGTATTTTATTCTCACATTGTATAGATCACATATTCAAGAAATAGCAATAGGCATACAGACATCAGGATGCACAGGTAGTTTCTGCACATCAGTAAAGTTTGTGTGAACCTCTGTCAAAGAAAATACAAAGAATTCTCTTATAATTGTGCTTTTTAGTAATTTTATCTCATAAAAATCATTTCAAAAATTTTCTTTCTAAAAAATATAATTAAAGCTAGACATGGCACATGAATACAATCCTTGGGAGGCTTGGGGAGATAAATCATGAGTGCAAGGCTAACATGAGCTACATAGCAAATTCTAGGCCACTATGGCTTATATTCTGAAACTCTGTCTCAAAAACAACAATAAAAGTACATGTCTAAGATCATAATGGTTTTAGTAGGCATTATTAACATCAGCAGTGACTCCTACTGTGTTCTTCCAGTAGGAAAACATCTATTAATTGTTGGCCAAATGTTGAATGTATAATATTTACTTAAAAGTGACTTCATCAAAATTTCTTTTAGAATTTATTGATAGCATTATTCATTGTCTTATTGGGTGCAGATGCAATTAGGGGCCACACATGCCAAGGTAACTGCACCTGCACAAGACTACACTCCAACTTCTGCTTTGCACACGACAAACTGAATGCCAGGGAACTGACCCGACAGGAGAGTCATTACACATATGAGCACATTTCCCCTTTGAAAATCTGAGCCTGTGTGCACTAACTCATGGAGTCTATGCGGTTTATAGAGAGGCAGAGGAATGAGCTCTGCTCACGGGGTGTGTGTTACTTACTAATGCATTTTATTTTTTTTCTTTATTTATTTTGTATTTATCAAGAAAAACAGTAAATTGAATTTAAAATGCTGATAAGTTAACAATAACTATAAAGAAAATAAAAATCAAAAGCATGACTTATCAAGGGTGATAATGCAAAAAATTTGCTACCCATAAAATTACTTTGTGTTAAGCTTTTCTTCTGATTTTTTTTTTTCTATCCCTGTATCCTTATTCAATGTCACTTCCCCCTCCCGCCACATCAGGTCATTTTGTCTTCTCCACAACTCCCCATCCCCTCCCTGGGCAGGCAGCAGACAGTCCCATGGTCCCACTGATCCAATAATGCTTAGTTCAGTCTCCACTCCTGGCAAATCCAGTTTTATCCCCCCTCCCTCAAGAGTGAGTCAGATGTTCCTCTAGGTGAAGTGGGATCCGAAGGGTCAGTCCAGGGTGTTTCTGATCCCAAGCTGTTCAGTGGTTGTGGTTTGCAGCTTGGGCATTCTTTGCTTTTTTCTTGTTTGTTTGTTTAGAGACCACTGATGAGTGTGTACATGCCCTGCTTATCGTTCTGAGATTGTGATACCTCACTCAGTAGGATATTCACCAAATCCATCCATTTGCCTGCAAATTTTAGGATATCATTTTTTCTTACTGTTGAGTAGTATTCCATTGTGTAGATGTACCACAGTTTGTTAATCCATTCCTCAGTTGAGGGACATCTAGGTTGTTTGCAGGTTCTTGCCATTACAAATAATGCTGCTATGAACATAGTTGAGCTAATACCTTTGGAGTGTGAATGTGCCTCTTTAGGGTATACACACAGAACTGGTATTGCTGGGTCCTTGGGGAGATTGATTCTCAATTTTCAGTAAAACTGCCATATAGCATTTCAAACTTGTTGAACAAGCTTACACTCCCACCAACAATGGAGTAGTGTTTCCCTTGATCCACATCCTCTCCAACATAGGCTGTCATCTGTGCCTTTTATCTTAGCCAATCTAACAGGTATTAAGTGGTATCTCAAAGTTGTTTTGATTTGCATTTCTCTGATGGCCAAAAATGATGACCACTTTTTCAGGTGCCTTTCAGCCATTCGTAATTCCTCTGCTTAGAATTCCCTTTCTAGATCTGCATCCCATTTTTTGATTGAGTTATTCAAGGTTTTGGGCTCTAGATGCTTGAGCTCTTTATATATCTTAGAGATCAGTCCTCTATCACTTGTAGGGTTGGTGAAAATATTATTCCATTCTGTAGGCTGTCCTTTTGACCTATTGACAGTGTCCTTGGCTTTACAGAAGCTTCCTAGCTTCAGGAGATACCACTTATTGATTGTTGGTCTTTGTGTCTGTACCACTGGTATTATATTTAGGAAGTGGTCGCCTGTGCCAATTCTAAGAAGTGTATTTTTCACTTTCTTTCTATCAAGTTCAAAGTGGCTTGGTTTATGTTGAGGTCTTGATTCACTTGGCTTTGAGTTTTGTGCAGGGTGACAGGCTCGGATCTATTTGCCTTTTTCTACACATTTCCATCCAGCTATGCCAACACCATTTGTTAAACATACTTTTTTTTTCCATTGAATGTTTTGGCCTTTTGTCAAAGATCAGGTGTTCATAGGTTTTGGGTTAATGTCTGGACCCTCAATTCTATTCCATTGATCCACAAGTCTGTTTTAATGCCAGTAACAGGCTGTTTTTATTACTTGAGCTCTATAGTATAACTTGAAGTTAGGGATGGTGATACCTCCTGAGGTTCTTTTGTTGAGTAAAATTGTTTTGGCAATCCTGGCTTTCCTGTTATTCCAAATGAAATTGAGTATTGTTCTTTCAAGGTCCAAAAAGTATTGTGTTGGGATTTTGAAGGGCAGTGCATTGAATCTGTAGATTGCCTTTGGTAGAATTGCGATTTTTACTGTGTTGATCCTACCAATCCAGGAACATGGGAGAGCTTTCCATTTTCTGATATCCTCTTCAATTTCTTTCCTCAGTGATTTAAAATTTTTGTCAAATAGGTCTGTTATTTCTTTGGTTATAGTTACTCCAAGGTATTTAATACTATTCGTAGCTAATATGAAGGGTAATATTTCCCTTATTTCTTTTTCAGCTCTTCTATCTTTAGTGTATAGAAGGACTACTGATTTCTTTGAGTTAATCTTGTATCCTGCTACATTACTGAAGGTGTTTATCAGCTGTAGCAGTTCCTTGGAAGAATTTTGTGGGTCACTTATGTATACAATCATATCATCTGCAAATAGAGATAGATTCACTTCTTCTTTTCCAATTTGTATCCCCTTAATCTCTTTTTGTTCCCTTATTGCTTTAGCTAAAACTTCGAGAACTATATTGAATAGGTAAGGGAAGAGAGGACATCCTTGTCTAGTTCCTGATTTTAGTGGGATTGCTTTGAGTTTTTCTCCATTAAATTTGATACTGGCTATCAGCTTCTTGTAAATTGCCTTCATTATATTTAGGTATTCTCCCTGTATTCCTGATCTCTCCAGGGCTTTAATCATAAAGGAGTGTTGGATTCTGTCAAAGCCTTTTTTATCATCTAAGGATATGATCATGTGGTTTTGTTCCTTTAGTTTGTTTATATGATAGATAACATTTACAGTTTTTCTTATGTTAAACCAGCCCTGCATTTCTGGGATGAAGCCTACTTGTTCGTGGTGAATGATATCTTTTATACATTGTTGTATATGGTTTGCCAAAATTTTCTTGAGAATTTTCACATCAATATTCCTGAGGGAAATTGGTCTGTAATTCTCCTTCTTTGTTGTGTCTTTGAGTGGCTTGGGTATTGGGGTAATTGTGGCCTCATAAAAGGAATTTGGCAATATTCCTTCAGTTTCTACTGTGTGAAATAGTTTTAGGAGTAATGGTAGTAAATCTTCTTTGAATATCTGATAGAATTCGGCACTGAACCATCTGTGCCAGGTCTTTTATTTTGTGGGAGGTTTTTAATTAGGGCTTCAATTTCCTTAAGGGTTGTAGGCCTGTTTAGGCAATTAATCAGATCTTCATTTAATTTTGGTAGATGGTACCTGTCCAGGAAGCAGTCCATTTCTTCTAGGTTTTCCATTTTTGTGGAAAACAGATTTTCAAAATAAGATCTGATAATTTTCTGTATTTCCTGGGGGTCTGTTATTATGTCCCCCTTTTCATTTCTGATTTTGTTGATTTGAACACACTCTCTCTGCTTTTTGATTAGTTTGGCTAAGTGCTTATCTATCTTAACAATCCTGTTCTATAAATGAACTTTTGTAGGCATCACCATCCCTGATTTCCAGCTATACCGTATAGCTACAGTAATAAAAACAGCTTAGCACTGGCATAAAAAAAAGATCTGTGGATGAACTCAATAGAATTTAAGATCCCAACATTAATACATATATTTTGAACACATGATTTTTGACAACGTGGCCAAAAATATACAATAGAAAAAAAAAAGAAAGCATGTTCAACAAATAGTGTTTGCACACCTGGGTGGTGGTTTGTAGATGAATTCAGATATATCCTTATACATCACCCTGCACAAAACTCAACTCCAAGGTAATCAAATACTTCAGCATAAATCCAAGTCACATTGAAGTTGATAGAAAAGCAAGTGGAGAATAGCCTTGAATGCATTGGCACAAAAGAACTCTTGCGAAATATAGCACCAGTAGCACAGACACTGAGAGCAACAATTAATAAACTACGGGACCTCCTGAAACTGAGAAGTTTCTGTAAGGCAAAGGACAATGTCAATAAGAATAAAAGACAGCCTACAGAATAGAAAAAGATCTACACCAACCTTACATCTGACTGAGGACTTGACTCTAGAATATATAGAGAACTCAAAAATTTAGAGGTCAGAAAACTAAATAATCAAATTAAAAATGGAGTACATAGCTAAATAGGTAATTCTCAATAAGAACTTCAAATGGCTGAAAGATAAAGAATTTCTCAATATCCTTAGCTATCATAGGAAAGCAAGTCAAAAAAACTCTGAGATACCATCTTACAGTTTTCAGAATGTCTAAGATCAAATACACAGATGATGACAACCTAGGCTTCAGGGTATGTGGAGCAAGGGGAACACTCCTCAATAGCTGGTAGAAATCTAAACTTGTATAGCCACACTGGAAATCAGTATGGCACTTCCTCTGAAAACTGGAAATCAATCTACCCGGTGATTTAGCAGTACCATTATTGGGTATATACTCAAAGGATGCACAATATTATTCCAAAGATTAGCTCAAAAATGTTTATAGCAGCATTATTCCTAATAGCCTGAACCTGGCAAAAAAACAACCAACCAAACAAGCAAAAATGTAAATGCCTCTCAATTTAAGAATAGATTAATAAATTGTGGTACATTTATACCATGGAGTAGTACTCAGAAGTAAAAATAAAAATGACAATTTAAAATTTGCAAGCAAATGGACAGAAATATCTAGAAAATATTAACCTGTGTGAGGTAACACAAACCCAGAAATATAAACATGGTATTTACTCACTCATCAGTGGATTTTTGATATACACAAAGGATAAACAGACTACAATCCTACAATGTACAACCTCACAACAGCTTGGGAACACATGAAAATTATTAAAGACATCAATGGATTCCCCAAGGAAGGAAAAATAAAGAAATCCTGAAATTTTCATCCAGCAACTGATGGAAGCAGATGCAGGGATTCATAGTTATGTACTGTGTTGAGCTTTTAGAAAATCTGAAGTGTTGAAGGAGCAAGTATATGAGCCTTGGGAACAAGATCATGATGAGGAAACCCACAGGAACAGCTGACCCATGCTATTGGGAGCTCATTAATTTTGAAATGACTCCTGAGGAAACCTCATGAAATGGGAATAACTAAACACAAGGAATGTAGCTGACAGTTGAAGGGCATGGGCAGTTTGTGAAGCCTTTTGCAGTCAGATCCGAGTTATTTCCTTGTGCATGAACTGGCTTCTTGGAGCACATTTTCTTTAGAAGAATACCTTGACCAGCCTTGATACTGGGAGAAGGTACTTAGTCCTACCTCAACTGGATATACTAGATAGAATTGAATCACCTTGGGAGTCGTTGTGGTCTCTGAGGATTGAATGGGATTATTGGGTTGTGGATGGCTAAGAGAGAATTGGGAAGTGGGGAAGGATGTGGGAACAGTGGTGAGTATGCAAAAAATAATAAAAATTAATTAACTAATTAATTAATATTCCTCTAAATACACCAAAAGATAAATAGATGAACATTAATTTGTTATAACTATCTATATTATTTTTTACAACAAACACTGAATTTATTGTCAGAATGCACAGAGTCCCATTCAACATTTGAAAGTTGTTTTGTGCCACCTTAATAAAATTATTTTAAAAATTATTCCATAACCCTGTGATTTAACAAGAATAAAATTAATTCAAACTATTGTTCTTAAAAGGAAAAAGGCAAATTTTGATTATAAAGTCTTTCTCTAAACAATTTCCTCCTTTGTCCCCTTCTTATAATTTTTGCCATTTCATCTTTCTGGTAATAAGCTTTCCATTAAGTCAGGTATTTTCACTTTTATTGTTCATAATATATCTGTTGAAAAATGAGCCCCTGTATTCTCTATTTGACACTTACATATTATTTTACTAATAGGATTTATTATTCATAAACACAATCCCAGCTGTAATAAGAGCTAAAGGTAACATATATATCTGCAATCAATAACAGAATAGGGAAATTTAAAATAAAGGAAGAAGACCTAAAAGAAATAATACAAAGAGAAGAAATTTAGGAGAATTCTACACAGGAACATTCTCTGAAAATGTGAGGGCCTGATCTTTTCCAGAAAAATATTTTTCATTTCATATAACATTATGAATACTTTACTTTGTTTTTCCTTTACTTATGAATAAATATATGTTGCTTTATAAGAAATAACAAGGTACAATGGTATTTTAATTTATTTATTTTAATTGACAAACAGAACATGTGACTGATAGCTGACAAACATACATATACATCAACTAAAATGGACAAAAATATTATAATAACATACCAAGAAATAAAGTTCTGGCAATATGTCATTTTCATTTAAATTTTAAAATTTATATTACTTTTAAAAATTAATATATTATTGCAATATTTTCTCTTGTTTCTTATTTAATTCCTCCCATAAACCTTAGCTTCCTTTGAAATTCATAGTTTCTTCTTCTTTAGTCCTTACTGTTACACACTCATATGCATATATGTGTTACAGATATATTAATACAACAGAGTTAGCCCATTTAGTACTGATCATATTAGTAAGCTTTCAAGACTAATTATTTGGCATTCCATATACAAATAGAGGGCTCCTTCCTGGGGAAGATTAGCTCTGCCTCTCTCAGCTCAGCCATCATTTGCTGCCTGTAGTTCTTCATCTTAAGATAGTGCCCTGTGTGTGCTGGGATGCTAGAACAGTAGCTGGGGGCTTTATATCCTAATATGCAGACCACAAAGAGAGAGAGGACAGAGAGACAGAAAGAAACACTAAGCTAGGCATTAGCTTCTGAAGACTTTAAAATACTAAAAAGAAAAAATATAGAAAGATATCTCCAGGTGTCTTATGTGACCAAAATGTAATAAAACATTAAATCAACTTCATGAAAACTAAAGAACACATTATCAAGCAATGGATGAGTAAAAAAAAGACAAGAAAACAAAATTAAGTTTTCTAGGAGTAAAGTAAAATTTTAATACAAGTCCTTTGGAACACATTGAAAACAATTCTATGAGGAAAAATTACAGCTCTAAATACCCAAATTTAAAAATCCGAAAAAGCACAAATAAATGACTTTCTAATATAATTCAGAAATTTTGAATAATAAAAATAAACCAAAGCCAAAAACATTAGAGAGTAAAAAAAAATAATTAAAAAAATTGAAGTAAAAGTTAATGAAAGATTAACACAGAAAAACAAAGTCTATAAAACTATTCTCTATGATGATGAAGAACATCAATAAAGTCTTGGTTCAAATAATCAAAAGAAGGAACCAAATAAACAACCACAAATGAACAAGAAAATATATGAGACACTAAAGAAATTTGGACTATTTTATAAGAGAATACTTTCAATTCGGTTAAACTAGAAAGTCTAAAAGAAATGACCTCATTTTTTTATTCAAAATACCAAAGTTAAACTTAAAAGTTAACCACAACCTAGAAAGACATGCAATAAATAATGATACAGAAACAGCAATAAAAGCTTGCTGCCAACCTCCTCCCTTAGAAAATCCTGACTAACACTGAGAAGAGAAGGGCTTAGGATCTGTAGGCTGTGTATATGAGGAAATCTGCTAAATGCAATCATCCTTTCCTCTATTTTATTAATGTCTAAATTTATCAGGGAACACCATCCTAAAGGCCTTGACAGAATGATAGAAAATGTTTTCACTTTCTATTTTTATTTTCAAGATACGAAGAAAGTGTCAGGTCAGCAAAACTTAGAAAATAAAAATGAGTTTATGAACAACTTTAATCTTGTTATTTCTCCCTCAAAATGCTTTATTTGATATAAATTGTTATAGTTCTTTACATGTTATCAAATAAGTGGTTTGCAAATATTTTCTGGGCTCCTCATTTTTTTTCATTTCTATACTGTTAGTTACTCTCAATATTTTTATCTCTGCTTTTACTTTAATGGCCTCCAAAATTCATATCAGAATGCATGCTAATGTTTTCTTGTTCTCTGTATAAATTTTATAGCTTCAGGACATTGTTTTAAAATGAGTTTTTTAAGTTAATTTTTAAATGTATATGTAAGTTGAGCATCTAACTCCATTATTAGGCACATAGTATTGTAGTTTTGAGCATCATGCATTCAAGTGATAATTCTTTCACTTTTAGTAATTTTTTTATATAAAAATGAATTTTTGAACTATATAATTTTGTGTGTAATTTGACAAAAGGTTGCCAATGGACTGAATTCTTTTTGGATGTATTTCTGAGCTATCTCATACAAAAGATTTACTAATTATTAGTCCCAAAGATGACTTCAACTTCATCGATCACAAAAAAGAACTTTACCAGAATTAGCTGGAACTGCTCAATATGACACACTAACTGGATAAATAATCAAAGAAATCCACCTGACTCCTCTTCACAGAGACATGATTCCACACATGTCTACTGCCACACCCAACATTTTTACTACATGAATTCTAGAGATAAATTTATTTCCTCATACTAGCAAAGCAAGTACTTTATTGACTGATCAATCGTCCTAGCTTAGGCATAGGATTTTTCTCAGTTTTAGCATAAAGACAACATTCAATTAGTTAACATTTGTATATGAATACAGTATCAATAATCTTTGGAGAATTTGAAATAAAAACTGCATTCCATTTTATATATATACATATGTATGTAGAGAGAGAGAAGGCAAAGACAGAAAGATGACAAGTATTAGTGAGCTTACAACAACCAATGAGCTTTTGCATGCTGTAGACAGAAATGCAAAATGATGTGTACATTGTGAAAACAGTATGGATGCTTTAAACTGAACTACCATATAATTCAGCAATTTTATTATTCCAAGAAACTAATTCCAAGCTTGTAAGAGGTACTTCTCATTCACTGTAGCATGCAGTGTTTCAGATATAGTACAATTTAAATATTCATTACCAGATGAATAGATAGAGAACTGTGATACATGCCTTAATGGATTGTTATGAAAATGCCATTAAATCCTAAATAGTTTTAAAAGCAGTTCATCTATAAGCATAGGTGGAGCACAGATATTTTATGCTTAGTGAGATGAACCACATGTAGGAAATAGTCATTTAATTAAATGTGGATACTAAAACTCTCAAACTATTGCAAGAATTGGGTAAAAGGGCTATTGCCAATATTTAGAGAAAAAGTGAAGAGAAAAGGAAAAACAATTATGAATAGATACTGAGCTTCAGCTATGCAAGACACATTTTGGAGTTCTACTATGCAGCAAAGTCCCAACAGTTAACAATAGAATGTTGTGTACTAAAAATTTTCTGAGCACATATAGTTTAAGAGAGAAAGAAGAAACTTTAAGAGCTGGATATATTGGTTACACTGACAGTGTGGCTCAAATCAAATATTTACACTTATTTTGATCTCATCTCATCTAATTGCATGCATTAAACACATACATATTTAAGTAATATTGAGAAGGAATACTCCTCAGAAGCATTCTCATCTTTTGGCCTAATGTTTTCATAGAGGTTGGTGATGGCATTCAGTTCTCAGCCTTTCATAGTCTTTCTCACTCAAATTAGGTCAAAATGCCAGTGACAAAGAACCTTTATGGGCCAGATAACAATGAAATCTATAATGAATATGGAGCTTAAGAAAGTAACTGTAGTAGATTCTGTGATAAGGTCTATGACTTCATTAGAGCTGGGAAGATGGTTATGTTTGCAATACCAGTTATTGAAGTGAGAATGTCTTTCTGTATGCTGTGAATATCACTCTTTAAATAAAGAAACTGTTTTGGCCTGTGGCTAGAATCATAGCAGTAGGTAGGGAAATCAGAACATAGGCAGGAGAAGGACAGCAGAGTCAGAGAGACTCAATCCAGCCACCAAAGAAGAATAGCATAAGGAAACCAGGTAAGCCATGGGCCCTGCCACATGGCCAGATAGATTAATGAAAATGGGTTGAATTAAGATGAAAGAGTTAGCTAGCAATATGCCTGAGACATAGGTCAAACAGGATGAAATTAATATAAGCATGTGAGTCACTTTTGCGGGGAACAGCTGCAGATGACAAGTCTGGATCTCTGGCCTGGATGGGGTCAGAAACCTCATGTTACAAGTTATTATTTTACTTCTTTTGAATTAGGCCTTAAATCAAAAGAGTATCTCTTCCTTGCCACTGACATGTGAATGTCATCTTATATATTTACTTATCTATCTTCTTTGGTGGTCATTGTCATGGATCAGAGGCCTTACATTTGCTAGGGCTGTTAATTTCTTTCTTCCCTTTGCAGCTTACATAGTATTTTCTAGAACCATTGAACGTAGATTACAGCGAAGAGTCTGTCAGTTAACATACAGCATGATTCGATTTATCCCGTGTGTATCTATCTATCTATCTATCTATCTATCTATCTATCTATCTATTATCTATCATCTATCTAATTATCTGTCTACCTACCTATCTATTTAGATATATTTCTATATAAATGTATATGAGAAAGCTGTTGCTGGTGTATATTAATATCCCACACATACACTTATATGTATTGTATAAAAGCTAATGGAAACCTAAACTATACAGTTTTATTTCTTTGTGGGATTTGTATTTGTATATTTGATTGATTTTTTTTCTTGCCTCCAACAGAAGATTTTCTTATCTGTTTTTGTTATTTCTTCTTAGTTTTCTTGGATTTGTGGGAAGAAATAGAAAAAAAATCGATCTCAGTTGAATTACTTTCCACCTAATTGAGAAAAGCTGAGGCGAGATTCAAGCAGACCTCAAAAAAAAAAAAAAAAAAAAAAAACTGTATTAAGTGTGTGATACAGGACTAGTATCTGAAAAACAAAATAAAACAAAAACAAACCTTTATTTTGAAGATACATTTTTCAGCAGATAATCTGTACTTTAAAGCTCACTGATAGTGGTACAGAATCATGGAGTAATTTTGTTAAAATGATGTGTGTATGTGACAAAAGATGAAGGGCTTTGTGCTCAAACTTAAGTGATTTTCTTTTCACTACCTTTGGCTAAAACACATACTTCCATAATTATGTAGATTAAAGTCTTTCTTTGGCAAATTTCAGAGCAATTTTTCTTGGTTATAAAAAAATGAAGATTTACTGTCAACCTTGAAAAGAGTTCCAGTGATCTATACCATTGTATGCTCCTGTGTTTTAGAATGCTCTCTTTGCCAACTTGTCTACTATTATTATTCTTACAGTATTTTTTAAAAGAAACTGTAGTATTTTTACAATAAAAAAAATTTTATTCCATGGAATCAAATAGTATGCATGTGGCTTAAGAATTTGTGGAAATTATGAGTATTTCCAGTCATCAATTTAAATGCCAAAGGTTAAAGAAAATTTACTTGATTTGTTGTTTTACTATTTTGTAAATATATATATATACATATATATATACTGTTTAAATTACATTGGAAATTGTAAGAATCATTCACTAAACAGGAGAGTCAGAAAATAATGGACTATTCTTAAAAGCAAACAGACAAAAAATAACATAGATTGGTCTCCCGTAGATTGCTACAAGCTAATTTTAATAATGTAACTGAAATGTAAAATTCTGCTAAGCTAAATCATTTCTTATCTTTGGTTTCTATTTTAAGACAAATTTGACATTTAGTAACATCTTCTCATATTAACACAGAAGTGTGGATTAAAAGTTATCGATTAATTGGTAATATTTAAATACATATTTGTTTCTCTTTTAAATTTGATTTTGTTTTGTTTCTCTGGTATTGGAGACTGAAGCTAGAGTCAGGACATACTAGGCAAATGTTCCATCCCTGAGCTACAATGCTGGTCCAAGAAACATGTTTACTACCATTTAGAAACATAAAACACATTAGAAGCAACAGAAGTACAAAGCAATCATGCCATAGGTTGAAAAATCACTCAACTATTTTCACTTGGCATAGACATCAGGCAATGAACTGAAAACCACATGGACCACACACCAGTAATCTACAAATTGAAATTTCCTGTTGAAGGATATTTAAATACCAAATTAGGTAGGACTTACAGGAACAGATGCTTCTTGTTTTGTACTTCATAGAAGCTTCTGGATCTCTATGGGCTGAACTGAGTGATATAATGAGATTCCCTCACCCCAGGGTAGGGCTGGATGGGTTTGACATATGCTTCAACTATTCTCATATTCAAATAAATCTCATATCTAGAGGATTATCCTACTGACTTAATCAACCCTTTTTAGAATTTATGAGATAAGTTCAATACTAAGTAGGCTGTCATTTATGTGACTAAAGTTTGCTATTTAAAAATTATTAGATCACCTTTACTACAAGTGTGTATTTGTATGAAAATGCAAACACTACACATATAGTAATGTAAAAAGCAAAACTGTTCTAAGAATATACTTACTGGGTTGAGCTATTTCTGTTTGCATAGTGGTCATTTTCAATGAATAAATCGCTGGGTTAGGATCTAGGCACCACAAAAAAATAGGGTCTTGGGACATGTGGCATACATGTATAAATAAGCCCAGCACTCTGCTAGTAGAGTCAGGCAAGCAGATGTTCAAAGTTTTCCTTAACTATTTCGCAGATCCAGGAGTGACTAGCTAAGTCAATATATAAGGGAATGGATGAATAATGAACTAAAGTCTGGAAAGAATATGCTAAGTAAGAAATAATTAAGGAAGCTATAGAGAAAGAACACATTATCTCCCAAGTAGATTTATCTCAAACTTAATAGAGCAATCATGTCAACACATGAATTTGTTTTTAGAGTAGTTAATAGTAAGTACAAATCTAGAGATCCAAGGTTGTATCCTCTCATCTACTGGAAATATTTACTTTCCAGAATAATAATGTTATTAGAACATAAAACTAACAATTAATATAGACATGTGTAAATTTCTGCATATGCCTGTTTCTCTAAAATAAAGTCATAGGCCACATTGGCCTATATATGTTGCTGCACAGTTAACTATTTTTCCTGTCAGTAGACTACAAATCATTCTTTATGCTTAATCATAATTCCATATAATAAAATACAAATGGTTTTTAATCATTCTTTTTCAACATTTCTAAAGATAGTTACAATTAGATTTTCCAATTTGGAGTAATTCAAAATCATCAGAACATTTTCTGAGCTTCATGATGACTGCTTCTGGAAACATAGTACAAATGCAAACCCTTAAGGAAACAATTAAATGGGGATTGTAAAAAAATACATTTCATAAGCACATGCCAATATACATATAGTATCAATTACATAAAACTGAGTAGGGTATGAATTTAAAATATGAGAAACAAAAATTACATTTTAAAGTGTTAATAATTTTATTGAAGTGAAGTTCATGAATTATATATCTCTAAGACTAGAAAGTAAGAATAATACATAAAATCTATAAAAGATGAGAGTTCCAAGACCTCAAAACTTTCAAAACTCACTAGTATTACAAGACAATACATTTCTTTATCATTTTTTGAGGAGAGTGGCCTGACTGATGATGTGCTGCTTGAAAGTTTCCTAGTAGCTCCAGGTATATATCTTATATTAGAATTATAAATGCCTCCTCAGCATCCAAGCTCCTTTAACTTTCCATCTATAACTATGTAAGAAACACCAATAAGTCAAGGTATAGACTATTATGCTAAATGAAATAATTTCTTGGTATTATATTGGTGCTCTATTTTGGGTGCATAAGTGTTTGTTCACATAACCACAGTAATACCACACAACCATTTCAACCATAAGAAAATCAGCCATTCTGAAGTCCAAATCCAGTTACCTTACTTACATTATTCTATACCTGTTCTGTTATCAAGTTTCAATACATTTCCTTCACTTCAAAACAGTGTATTATATTCAGTTAGAAGTCATATACGTAGTAATGTTCCAAATGTATCAGACAATGGGACACCAGCAAGTGGCATCAATGTGTTGAAATAATGAGACTGGGAAGAATGGAAGAGGGAAGAGAGTTTGAACAAGGGAATACAGGGATTAAAAAATGAGACTTTATTAAAAAATAATCTAGTCAATTACTATTTAAAAACATTAAAGAAAATAATTTTATTTAAGAAAATAATGAGGCAAATTATATTGTTTTTAAAAAATGTTATTTGACGAGTTATTCATCCTATATATCATTTAATGCATACATATGTTTATATGTAATGAGAACATTGCTGTTTGTCTTTACTATTTGAAAGCAACATATATGGGGAATTAATCAAACCTAACTCAATTAATTAAAGCAGAAAGATTCATACTTTGTGATTTCATTCCATTTCATTGCCAAAGTAGCACTCATCTTTAGAAAGGCCTAACCAGGAGGACTTGAACAGAGAGATTTGTCTTGTCCTTCAGTTCTTTGTGTTCCTGCCTGTCATTTGCTTCCTTCCCAGGTCTAGGTCCATGCTGAAGACCATGCTGGCCAGGGCAAATTGGTGCCCAGTGTGTCCGGATCCACGGGATGAAGCAAACATCTCACCATTAACAGTCAGACATTGGATCGCCACAGATTGCCGTGAGTCAAGATCCTGCACTGTGACCACCATGGCAGATGCCCGGCCCGTGAGTCAGGTCTGAGGAGAATCACAGGTGAAGACGCAGGTAAGTAATTCACCAAGGGACAGGCATTAGGCAAGAATGAGGTGTTCTTGTCAGGGCTTAAGGAAGCTCTTCAAACACAAGGAACCAGGGTTAAAATAAAATAAAATAAATAAATAAATGAAATGAAAAAAGAAAAAGAGAGAAAGAAAAAGGATCTTAAGAGGTTTTTTTTAATTTATTGGTGATGTCTGCCCCTGGTTTCCACAGGAGGGGACGATTGATGCGAAAAGATGGGGAAGAGTAGGTAATTGTCTCCAGGATTATTATAATGAATGCTTTTGGATCTGAGAAAGTCCCTGTTCAGACATTTTCTTATTGGAATTTAGTGAATGATGTTTTGAGAATATATGATTTTCCCGGATATCCAGGTAGTTACTAAGGAGGGAGGCA
Source organism: Sigmodon hispidus (assembly GCA_004025045.1). Taxonomy (NCBI): domain Eukaryota; kingdom Metazoa; phylum Chordata; class Mammalia; order Rodentia; family Cricetidae; genus Sigmodon; species Sigmodon hispidus. The sequence continues at coordinate 143,073 of PVIH01002745.1, read as the reverse complement.
TTGAATAAGGATCACTTATTCTACCAGGATTTTAAAAATCCTCCAAACACAGAGAATTAGGACTAAAGACAAAGCAATTTTTTTCCTCACAGAAGAAAGTATGCTTTTGTATTTGAATCATAGTGTTAAGGAACTTTTACAGTGTTAATGTATTGCATTCTTTTTACTTCTTGGCCTGAGGGGACAGGTCTGATACAGGTGAAATGTTGATGGTGTCTTTAAGTTAACACTTAAAAGAATATGAAGGTAGTAAGAATATGAAAAGTTTTGATCAAGAATCCAGTTGCCTCCCAACACTTGGGAAATAGAGATAGATGGATCCCTGTAGCCAAGGCTACACAGAGAAGCCTGCATTATATTTAGCTTCTTTTCTTAGCATAATGTTTTGACATTCATTTATGCAGCATGTGTTAGTATTTTCTCCTTTATTATTTCTAAATGCTATTGCATGAATCATATATTGCATTTTGTTTATGAACCTGTAATAGGGGAGTACATATTTTTATTTCTCTTGGCGAGATTCCAAGAAGTGAGAATGCAGAGTCCTGTGGCAGTTTATGTTTCTTATATACTTGAGGAACTGCCAATGTTTTCTAAAAAGGCTGTATTCTGGCCTTTAGCTCCTGGTATAGCCAGGACAGTAGGCATGTTATACCATGTCTCTTATCTTTTCTTTAGAATTTTGCTACTGTACCATGGATGTGGTTTAATTCCTTATCTACAATCTCTTATAAATACTGCCCTGCTAAGTTGTTCTGTCTTATTGTCTGGCTGTATTAAATGTAATTCCATAAAGATTTAAGCTTAACTTACAAACACTTGCTATTATTCAGTATAAAGTTTTAACACCTTATGCTATTGAAAACCTCCATTTCAGCCTTGCTACTACCAAGCCCTAGGCTTCAAGACTGAACCACAGTGGGGAGCCTTCAGTTTAACCCACCTTAGGCTCTATAGGCCTAGGCAGCCATGGTTTTTAGCATAAGAATGAAGGCAAGGCCCCAGCCACATAAGCAGGTTTCTGAGTAGCATAGACTCTGGATATTCATGACATTTGTGGGTACAAGCCACTAATTCAGAATATACTTTTTATGTGCTCAAAAATGTGTGATTTTAATAATGATTATTCTTTCTCCAAAATTGATTGATTTTTTTTAAAGGCTCATTCAGTGTGTTTTCCCAGAGATATTTCATTACGACCTTTAAAGAATGCTAGAAAATGCTATGCAATGGTGGTCTCTCCACCACTTACAGAGGTGCAAGTCACAGCAGCCAAATCTGCTCAAGTGGCATAGTTTCTAACTGTACAGCTGGCCTTAATACATATTCTCCTAAACTATTCACTGATAGTCAATATGTGGCACAGATCCTTTTAGAAACAGCTAGCTATATTATGCCTGTGTGTAAAACATGTCAGCTTTCATTAAAAATACAGGTTTTTGTGGGACAGAACTTAGCTACTCTAAGTGGGATATTTACAGGCTCATTTTGACCTTCCTAATGAAGGCAACGTTCATGCTGATCAGCCTACTGAATCAACATATGTTATGTTTAATGCATTTGATAATGTGTTTTAAGCCCATCAGAGATTTCATCTTAATACTGGACCTTTGAAATTTCATTTCAAGATCACAAAGGACTAAGCCATTCAAATAGCCAAATAGTGTCCTTTGTGTACAGAATTTCTGTCAATAACCTATTTTGGAATGAATCCTTGGGAAATTTTGCTCCTAATCACATTTGACCAATAGATGTTATTTATATTCCCTCCTTTGGAAGGATGGCCTATGTTCACGTTTCTATTGATAGTTTTTTTCATCTTAACTTCTTGCCTCTGCACATTCTTTGGAAAAGGCTAAGGATGTTAAAAGCTGTTGCTTATAGAGTTTCCAAAAGTAATTAACTTTTGCCAAATTTTGTGCTGAAGACTGAGATTTCTTATCATTTTTATGGGTCTGACAATTGTGGAAGCAACTCTCATTGCACTCTTAAAGTTTGTCTTAAAACTAAGAAGGGAGAGTATGCAGCCATGCCCAAAGACCATTTATCCTTCATTATTTATATTTTAAATTGTTAGAGTCGGCACCCCAAAACAGAGAGCTTCACTCCGATATCAGGTAGCAAAAAGAAGCTTTAATGAACATGGGCCCATGGGTCACCAGCAAAAGGGGAAGCTAGCGACCCCAAGCCCAAGGCTTACAGAGCTTTTAAGGAAAGTTCTATGGGGGGGAGGGGGAAGTGGAGTCATCACGGCTCAGCCATCTGGTCAGGCTAGGTTTTCTTTGTCTTCTTCTTTGGAATTTTGGTGGGTAAAGGAATTCCAGCGCTATCTGAGAGCCCATCTGGTGCTTCCTCAAACATGGGGATGAGAGCAAGGCATGGCATTTCTCTAATAAGTTTACAATAAGTTTACAATTTAACAGCACAGATGGTGAGTTTCCTTTGTACAATGGCCCATTCATTCCCTCCTTTTTCTTGTGCTGACATTTAATCTTAAAGGTCACTGCCAGATATTGGCTGGTATTGCTGCCTCATGACCATCATTTTAACTCTATTTACCTGAGATCGCACAAAAGCTAAGATTTGGTTGAGGACACACGGTCCAATCAAGAATTAACACAATGAGTGGTCCGGTGAGGGCTGACAATAATGTGGTCAGCCACGGGGATCGATTGTACCAACCCTCAAACCAGCTTTGGGGCCTCACAAGCTCTTTCTCTGGCATCTAACCTTTCCCTAAGCTTTGTCATTGATTCTCTAACTACACTCGTATGGTCCATGTAGAAACAACAGTTTTCCTTTAGGGTGGCACATAGACCTTTTTCTTTCAAGAACAATAAGCCCGAAGATCTTGTTGTATTGGCGCCTCCAGTACTCCTAGCTGCCTAGGTCCTTCAATTAAGGCTGCAGTCCCCTTCCCTGCCCCTGCTAGGATTCCTGCTCCTAATAGTACAGCTAGAGTCAGACTGATAGGTTCCCTGGGGAAATGAGTTCTGCCTCTGAAATGCTCCTCGAATTCTTCAGCAGCATAGTAGACTAACCTGGAGTAAATTTGGACAAGGACACAGAAATCTCTAGACTGATTAAAGCTAGCAACTGAGACACATGGGGGTGAGCCCGGTGTTACATGCCTAATGGAGACTGGGTGCTGGGACAAGGAAGAGAGACCCGTTAGTGGTCGCTATGTTTTCTATCTTGGAAGGAGGGGCTGGCCTTCACATCTCCCTGCCTCAGGAAGCAAGAGAGTAGCCAGCGAGGGGCAATCACATATCTCTTTTAAAGGCTAAGACCATAAAATCACCATAGCAACAGAGGCAACACATTGTAAGGTTGGTTACAGTGGTCATGGGGTTGCCTTAAGACCAGCTAGCTGGTCAGGAGGCTTTTATAATCGGGTGTTGGTCACCGCTATTCTGCTTGGAACTTCTGGTATTTTAATCACAGGTTCAACCAGACCATTATGTCCTATCTGAGTTGATTATGGCTATCTGGGCTGGGTCACTCTGTTTCCTGGGACAGACTTTTAGTTCCTTGTTCTCATGGAGGGGTGCTCTGCTGAATACCTGAACTGAATACCTGAGTCAAGCCCTAGAGCCCAGGGTCCTTCATTCCCCCATTTTCTCTTTGGGTACTGTCTCAATCATGAGACTCTGGCAATATGCTCTAGAAGATGGTCTTGTGCCCCACTCCTGCAGGCCCAAACTTATCTGCAAGGTCTCAAAAGAGCAAATGGGACCTGACTTGCAAAGCCAACTCTAGGCTGTAGGGACCTTTGGCCTTCAAAAAAAGATTTGTCTCCTATGTCAGGTTTCCTTTTAACTTAGCATTTCAACCTTTTAGGGGTTTGGGGGTATACCAGGGTATAGTAGATTCTCTTTGCTACTTCAAGCTGACATTGGGGCGCTGTTCTTAGGGCCCCAAAAGGTTGAAAAGCTAGTAAAGGAACTAAGCTCCAGGGCTTCTGTCAGGAGCGCATAGCTATCTGATCCAGTAGCCGAGAGACAGGAAACAGCCCAAATCTGTAGAACTGGTTCACAGGCTTCCAGCAAGTCCAGAGCTCTTAGTCAAGTGGAAATCTGTTGAGATATGTTAAAACTGAGAACAAAAGTTAGAATTTAAATCTTGGGCCCAGTCTTAGTAATTTGGGAAGGGCAGGAATCCCCAAACCAAAAGAGAGAAGTATCATCCTTAGGGACGGACAGGTGGGAAAAACTTAGGCTGTACTTATCTGGAATCTTTTTGGCCTCTGTGAGGTGGATCCAAATTCTATGAGTCTGTTAAGCTCATACAAATTGCAAAAAGACATAAGAATTTTAGTTATATTAGTATTCCCAATCAGGCTTTATAAAATGAGCTTGAAAACTAGCTATCACCTTGGAGAAGGATCTGATTGTCTAATTCTACCAACCTGACAAAATTATAACTAGCCCAGCCATCAATACTTGCAGAGATCTGAGAAGGATAAATTATGCCTGAGTGCAGAATGAGCAGCTTCTGAATCTACTAAAAACAACAGAGACCAGTCCATACCCAGTTAGCCATACCCAGGTCTCCACCTAGCTGGAGGCAGAAGTATCCAAACAGCATCAATCTTCAGCTGCCAGGCCTTTAGGGTAGAAGAATTTCCCCACAGTAGAGGGACATATGGGAGAAGACTGACCTTACTTTGTCTAGGCAAAAGGGTTCAACCAATTCTCCAATGTCCTCAGTTCTAGGCCGGGTTCATGGAGCAGGCAGGCATTGTGCTATAGCATCTTGCCCAGGTTAGCAGTGCTTCAATTCAAACGAAGATCCCGGTGTCTCATAATCTTTTTTGGAGACCTTGGGTTACTGTTAGGATCTGGAAGTCTCTGTCTGAGAAATAAACATTTTAAATGCCATATTCTGCAGATCTCTGAAATATGAGGGCTGCACAGGTATATCTGCATAGAAAAACTTTGTGTTTCTAGTTACTTATTATAAGCTTAACCCTGAAACTTATACAAAAGACTAAATCTCAACTCTATAATTAATAACAGTACTTACAAGAATGACTGCTTGTGTTTCTTAATAGCCTTGAATTAGCTTTCATTGTTTTCATTAGTACACTTCACAAATATTTCATGGATGTCTTTATTGTCACTCTAAATCCTAAAAAAGTTTGTTCTCAAAACTATGTGCTGAACTTAGATTTAAGATCTATGTCTGGCAAGATAAGCTGTCTTTGCAACCTTGATTACATACTTATAAACTTGTTTTCAGATAAGTTAAAACAATTTCTAGCACATAAAATCTATTCGTATACTCAGCATGGAGTCTGTATGCTCAAATTAGGTCATCTGCCAAAGTTCTTGTCACATAAATATCAATAATGCATGATGATTAATAAAAGTAAACTAATTTCAGCATTTTAACAATTATAGTTATATTCACACATACACAGTTGGATCCAAGTTACATATGTACATACATACATATAGATTTAAAGCTAGCTTTCATCCACACATAGTTAACTCTAAGTCACATACATGTCTATATAACCATAAACATTTTTCAGTGAAGAATCAGAAGCTAATTCCAAAATGAAGAAAAACCAAATCGAATTAACCCAAATATCTTATAGTTTCTTTTAAAAATTCAGTATTGGCAGGTATGAGAAACCACAGCAAACAAAATCCATATCACCTCTGACCTTCTATAACATTCTATATCCCTTTTATAGCATTTTATATATACCTTCACTCGGTCTCCCTAATTCCTTAGGCATCTTTGCTTCAGACATTCTTTTTCCTGTCCCTTTATTATCCCAATCCTCTGCCTTCTCTATCATTCTCTGGACAACATAAAAACTTTCACAGTTCTTTTTTTTTGTGGTTCTCTTCAGTATGCATACACTGTAGCAACACACGACCGACATGAAGCATCTGAAACTAGCAATAGAGTTTTTGTTTTTATTTTCTAATAATAATTTGTTACCAACCTCTGTAAAAGATGACAAGCCCACTGGATCTGAATGATAAAAGCAGCAGTCGCTTTGTCTCAGCAACTAGTCAGTGACTGACAAAAAATGCAATCCAAAATGGAGTCGTGTCATATGCTTTTAAATTTTCTCATGCATAGATTTTTAATTATAACAGATTTTAACCTTATTTAATAATTTTTATCACTGTCATATCAAAAACATTTGAACTCCTGCTAAGCTCCGATTCTTGACCAAAAGTGCAGTCACAGCAGCTGTGGGTGGTGACCAACTGCTATTGGGAATAGAGATAGCAAAAATATTTTAACCATTCTGTCTCAGCTTTATGCTTTTAAAAAAATTAGAAACACATCAGAACAGCATAGATAACTTTCTTGAGAAACAGACAAAACTTCTCAACAAGGCAAATAGCCTTTCTGACCAGAAACAAAACCAAATGAGCAGGTAACATCCGAGTTACAAAAATGCATGCACATGAGTCCAAATACACATTCTGTGGCCACAGTTTTCACGTACTCACACATTCATTAATAGGCGTAGCCTGGCTAAAACATTTTCATAGATAACCATGAAGAGAGCAATGAACAGTTTTCAGAAGGCTGCTGTGGGAATGCTCCCAGGCAACAAGAGGTCCCCCTGGGTCTCGGGAAGATCCGGGCTTCTTAGCACCCAGTCTTCCCATTGTAGACAGACTCCAGAACAGAAAACACTGAAACAACTGACAAACACAAAGCAAACACAATCCTCGGGGTGGGCAACTCGGCTACAGAGATACAGAAGGGAGCAACCTCAAGCGGCTCCATTCCCCAGGAAGGAGAGACGCCAAGACTCCTACCTTCCTCCAGACAACCCTAGAGGAGACCTCTAAGGAGGGGACCAGGGGGACCCAAACTCAAGGCATGTCTGCCTGCCTCCCCCACTGGCCCAACATTACAGGTCCTGCGCAGGCACAAAATATGGATGCCAAATCGCCCAGAAAAGAGACAAAGACACAACAGACACAGAACAATTCAAACTCATTCTTACCTCCTACTGGTCCCAGAGTGGGGGTTCAGGAGCACCCCAAAATCCTGGACGAGCGCAGTCCATCACTTCAGACCAGTGAGAGAGGGTTAGGGACAAAGGAGTAGAGGCAGACTGTCTCATTTCAAACCAGACACAAAGGGGAACGAGAATCACGACACACAATACAGACACAGACAAGACAAGCTGGCAAAGTGGTAAAGAAAATGAAACCAAAAAAATTGTCTAATGGCCCGGGCCACCTGAAAAATCTCCTAGGCAGAAGGGAATCAGACGGGGCCCCTATCTCAGGGTCCCCACACTCCGAGCGTCCTCCAGAGCTGTAGCCTGTGGGTTCAGGGCACATCTACCCCCCACCGTCTGAGGGTCCTCATGGGTCGCCCGAACAGCTGCTTCCCTGCTGACTCACCACCATCCTTATCTATCTCGCTGGGGCCTCCAAATGTTAGAGTCGGCACCCCAAAACAGAGAGCTTCACTCCGATATTGGGTAGCAAAAAGAAGCTTTAATGAACACAGGGCTGTGGGTCACCCCGAGCCAAAGGCTTACAGCGCTTTTAAGGGAAGTTCTATGGGGGGGAGTGGAGTCATCAGGGCTCAGTCATCTGGTCAGGCTAGGTATTCTTTGTTTTCTTCTTTGGAATTTGGGTGGGTAAAGGAATTCCGGCGCTATCTGAGAGCCCATCTGGTGCTTCCTCAAATGCGGTGAGCTGAATTCCTGGTGTGGGGCTTGAGAGCAAGGCATGGCATTTCTCTAATAAGTTTACAATTAGTTTACAATTTAACAGTACAGATGGTGAGTTTCCTTTTTACAATGGCCTATTCAGAATGTTTAAACTGTGCATTCTCAGTCATTTACTGCAGCTGATAGATACTGGAGGCTTAGCAATGTGGCCTTACCTCAGGTTCAATGAAAAAATCTGGCAGATGGCACTTAACTTAGGCCAGACCCAGTTCTGGCATGGGGGAGAGGGTCTGTTTGTGTTTTTTTCTACGGGATGCAGACTTCTACAGAATGCAGATTATCTGCACCTTGGACACTCCTGGACTTGCAATCTCCTTGGGACAGAGTCAAGGACCTCCTACTGACTAAAACTGACAACTCAAAGTGGAGAGCAGAGGAGCAGCTGCCCTCCCTCTCAGCAGAAACCTAATCTACAGTTCCTATCTTTTAATGCAAATCTTTCTCAGACCTTGAAGCTGCTTACTTTCCTTTCCCAGAGTTCTTTGGCAGGACAGGAATTATTCTTTAGATGTATGCCTTCTTCTTACTGTGTGCTAACCTACCCTCTAGACACTTTGCATTAGAGGTAGTATGGCTAGGTTGGAGAAGAATTGGAACATTGGAAAAAGCAAAGAGAGCAGGGGAAGGATAGTTTAAAAGCTGGTTTTTCCATCTCCCTTGGGTTACTACCATTTAACCTTCCCTTTTAGGACACTTAATAGGATTTTTTGGCTTTTGGATCATGGACATTTAACAGGCTCACTACCAACAGATAGACTTCCTGACCTCCATATCCATATAGGTCTGTTACTTTACAGATCAAGGGTTCCTGAACCCTCAGGTGATGAGATTCCTCTGGGAACTGCAAAGTATTCAGAGCTATGCAGGCTTGCTTGCAAGCAAGCTTGGTTACCAATGAGGGTGAGAGGCAAAGCACTCCAAGGAGAGGACCATGTATTCTGTCTCTGAATCTCCTGAGGAACAAGCCTGATTGCATAGAGGCTAATATCCAAATGTATTAATATTAATAACCTAGCCCCTCTCCTCCTAAAAAGGACATCTGCCATGTGAAAGGAAGATTCTTTCGCCAAGCCGTAGAAGGTTCCTTCTGCTGAGCTAGAAAAAGGCTTGGAGGATCAGGTCTCTATTCCCTCCCTCTTGGTTAATGCCCACTCATATGATAACTCATATGATAACTGATTCGCCTCAAAAAATAATTGTAAGGGAGGAAATGTTGGGAGCCAAAGTCAACTTAGCCATATTTTATAAATTAGCTTCTACAGCTAGCCAGCAGCCTATACTCTAGATAGCGAAATACCGGAGACTACACACCCTTATTGTTAAGCTAATCCATGACTTCAGGCTTTCTCTTTGACCTTCTCAGATCAGCAAGGTTACCTTCCTCAGGCCCTCAACAGATAACAGAAAGATTTCCATATTAATTCTACCCTGTCTGTTACTTCCCCTCACAGGCTTGCTATATTCTTTTGAACATCCCACCCCTTTCCTCCCAGCTACCTGCAGGGCAGAGATTCTGTATAAATATTGGCTATAATAATAAAGCTTTGGAGGACTTGAAAAAAAATAAAAATAAATAAAAGGCCTAACCGAAAGCTTTCCAAAGGGTAAGTAGATCTTAGAGGATGCCGAATATAATTCACAAGAATACAATAAGAAACATTAAGCCTCTTGTTTCTCAAACTTCAAATTACATTTTTCGAATTTCTTTTAAGACTTTTACTATATAGTAGTACTTGTGTGTGATTTTAAACAAGTCAATTTTGGAGAGAATATTATTAAATAATTTTTGGACCATCAGACTTCCTATATATACCCTCTTATTTTTTTAAATTGTCATATACATATTTTATGTAGTTTTGTCTTTGAAATCTTTTTTCTAACAGTCTTCTGTACAAATGCTGTAAGATAATTCTTCATACATGACTAGAATCTGTGTCTTTTCCCTGTGACCTTGTCTCTCTCAAGCCTCTTCAGATGGTCTTTGTTATGGTAGTACAAGACTGTGGCACCTTAAGAGATGATAGAAGGTTGAATAATTTTACTTTTCTGAGGCTAATAAATGCTGATATGCTCTGTGTCTGGATTAAGAAAAGAAAAACTCAATGGAATTATGGTGGCTAAGAACAATTTAGATTTGTCTTTTTCAATGGCACAGTTTGGAGAATGTGATTATTTTATCTCTACAGTTGTGTATGCCACTTATATAAGCATTTTCCAGGTAAATGGCAGTTATCTCAGCAGCACACATTTAATAGTTCTTAGGAATGTAAGCAAATTTTCTTTACTTGATGAGTTGCATTGATATATTGCCCAAAGTATTCTACATTCAAGGCCCAGCATAATTTTAATTGATTCTACACTAAGACAAGAAGTCCTTGTAGGGCTAGCTGTAAATACCTCTAATTCTTAGAAAAAAAATTTTTTTTTAATGTTTGACTGCTTCATTCAGAATTTTCCTTGTGCTACTTCCTTTCGACCATGCATTTCCAACTTAGAATCATTTAATGGCTCATGCATCCACATGAGTGATCTGTTTACACCATCAGTGTGAGCAGTGTTAAGATATAGCACATTCATGGACATATATGGTGTCACTGCATTGAAAAATACATTGTTATCACTTTCGTGACTTAGAATTTGTGTAGAGAAATTAATTTTTCTTCTACTTTGTCATTTCCTAAGTATTCTCTCTCTCTCTGACACACATATACACAATACACACTTAAGAGGAACTAAAAAAGAAACAAATAAGAAACAAACTGTTTATTAGCTATATACTATATTAATAGTAGTTTATGTATTAATAACATTAATAAATAATAAAGTTTAAATTCACCAAATTACTTCCTACCTTCTGTTCATTTGTTTGTTTTTCCTTTTCCATCTAGAATGTGGGTTATTAATCCTTACCTGTGAACATCACATTGGATCAATCATGTTCTGCCATTTATTCCTTATTTGAACCTTGTTCAATCACAGTTCATCCCAGAATCTTCAATGACTGAGAGTAATAACTATAGTCAATGCTATGTTTACTACAAATATCTCACCTAAACATGCTGAATTAGTTTTTCCCAGCAAATAATTTATTACCAAGAGCCACAGAGATTAAAAAAAAAATCTGTGAAACTATGAAATACTAGAACAAAAGATATTGAGGAATCACAAGGGAATGTGAAGAGTATCCATACTGTAATTACCTAAGTATACATGAAACACTTAGTATCTGAAACAGCAAATAGAACAACAAGACTATTGCCAAGTTTTTAATTTTACTGCAGTGTTGAGAACTCAGGCTCTCTCATCTGAAGTATTTTATCTTAGTCCTCATCATTGTATAGTTCTTTTATTAATATATACTTTAAATTTTTATATTTGAACAAATAGTGGCATTTAGGAGTGACAAAAATTTGGGTTACTTATACCTTAGCAACTATTTCAATATTACTGATAATAGAATGTATTATAGTAGTTTCAATTACCTATCTCATATATTAGAAAATTAGTCTCATGTATTAGCAGAAATTTATTATTATATATTACATATTTACATTTTTATATTTATTGGGATCAATTGGAGTTTAAAAAGTACCTATATATCCTCAAGATCTTGCTAAAAGCAAAATATGTAATGAAAAGCAAAAACTATGCTAATGCTTTTAGTTCTGCTTCCCTGAAACTCAGAATCAATGAAAAGTCCTAGACTATTCCAATAGTCATTAATCCAAAAAGTAATATTTCTATCACACTGTGATCAAGTGCAAAGATGAGGATTTACTCCACATAATCACATGCTCTAGTATTTGCCTGCTATGTGCAAGGCCCAAGGTTCAATTATTTGTAATGAGAGAAAAAATAGTGACTGATAAAGCATGCCCTAATTTTGATGTTGCAGTACAAGGTTGCCGTTTTCACAGTTCATGTTTTAGAATCACTATAAATACCTTTTAAATTGTGTTTATAGAAGTAAGAATTTTATTTAAAATCAAAAAGTAAAGAAAGAAATTAAAGCAGTCATTTTGCCCCCAGTGTTACAGAATCACTGCTAAATTCTAAACATTTTCTATTTTAATGTGTTTCACCCAAAGAAAATTACACTACAAAGAAAATAGTATTGTAAACTTTGAATTTGGCATTAGAAGATTATCCACATGTAATTGAATAAATCTATTTATAAACTGGTTTGATAGTGACTTTGAGTGAAATGTGATAAAATAAATTTCTAGGTGATTTAATTTTATCTCCACATATATAAATCTTCTTACTTCTTCTTGAGAAGTTTCCCATTGAAAATTTAGAGGAAGCAGCCATACTTCTATCATTTTGATATTTTGTTACTGATTCTGATGATTCCAAACAACGTTCTTTGAATCAGAATCACCTCTTACATTTTATATACTTCTGGTGCTCTTCACTACATTCAAGATTAGAAATGAAATATAATTCCCTAGCCCTTTCCCACAGAACTAATTAGGATCTTACTGACCTAACTCATGGACTGTAAAAAAGGGATGCTGTTGGGTCTAATTGGTTATCCACAAATTTTGATTTGATGTGATGTATCCAGAGACTACTAAATACGCCTTACAATTCTTAATAAAAGCATTTATTGTTTTAGTATAAATAAATAAATGAAATAATAAAAATATTATTCATATTCAAAAATAAAAACACATTCAAGTCTAAATCAAATAGTAATTTATAATGAAACATGCAATAATTGAGACTCTTGTTAATAAACTGTTAAGCAAAAAGTTTTTTCATAGTAAAAAATGTTAAAGTCCCAGGTTTGTGAGAAATTCAGTAGCTAATATTTGCCATGCTATCTGAAGATGTCATTCCAATAGTAGTGTGTCTATAAGTTCTAACTCCTTGTGAGTTTGAGTTGGCTTTATGACAATTTAAAAGCCCACAGGAGCAACAAAGCATTACCTGTCCATTTAATGATGTTTGTGGAAGTCAACAGATTTTCAGTCTTAGTCTTTTGTTTTTGTTAACTGTTTATTCTTTATATGGATAAAACTACACAGCATACAGAGTGAAGAGATTTATGGCCTGATGATAACAAAGATTTTCATGCTCAATCTTATTTTCAAAATTTAAGAATTGTGAAATTTTCTCCAAAAAAATATTATAACAGGAACATCAACTAAAAGTACTTAAATTCTATTTCTGCTTACATATTAAGAGCAACTTTGTGTTTGTTATTTTTACACAATGTCAATTTGAGACTATTTGAACAAATATGTTGCTTTGTAATAATGAGATACAAAAAAATTTGTATAAGAACACAGACAAATGTGCCATATAACTTGACGTTTTTAGTCTAAGATTATTTCATAAATTATAAAAATATTTAGTTTATCAAAATATTTGCCAATTTTAGTATACTATTATGTGTGAATTTAAAATTATAAAGAATGAATTAACAAGCTGTGTAACATCTACACAATGGAGTACTACTCAGCAGTAAGAAAAAAATGATATCCTAAATTTTGCAGGCAAATGGATGGATTTGGAGAATATCTTCCTGAGTGAGGTATCACAAACCCAGATAGATAAGCAAGAGATGTACTCACTCATTAGTGGACTGTAAACAAAAAGCAAAGCGCACCCAAGCTGCAAACCACAACTGTAGAGAGCTGCCTGCTGCACCCTAAAGATGGTGCTGATTTTCAGCCTTTAACCCCCCCTAGGGTGAGTGCTTTCTTTTGATAAACAACTCCTTATTTGACTTGAGCCTGGGGCGTGGTTTGCTGTTGTGTATGTGGACCTATGAGCTGTGCCCACATGGCTTATTGCGATTGGATGCCCTGAGAGTATTTAGTCATTGAGCAGGGTTTTCCCTGGGCAGAAGAACAAAGAAAGAACAATTGTAAAGGTCCCGAATAAACTGCTGAAAGAAGATCCTGGGTGTTGTGCTTTTCTTGCTGGCAAGGTTGCGCACAACACACAACCACTGAACAGCTTGGGATCTGAAACACCTTGGAGTGGCATCTTGGAGCCCATTCCCTCCAGAGAAACACCTGACTTAGTCTTGATATTGAGATGAGGAAATCAGACTTACCTGGAGTGGATGCTGAATTAAGCCATCTTGCTACCTTGGGACCTCCTTCCCTTGCTGGGGAGGAGGTAAAGTGATAGAGAAATGAGTGAGTGACTGGGAGGGGCAGGAGAGGGAAGGGAGTCTAAACAAGGAGATACATGAATAAAAAATGAGATTTTATTCAAAAATAAATAAATATAATAAAAAACAAAAATAGTCCTATAAAATGAAAAAATTATTTTCAAGAAATTATATTTTTAATTTTTTTATTTTTATTTTAATGGCAAATATTACAAAAATTACACATATTTATAAAACTACATTTTTTATTATTAAAACAAGAGCCTTCTAAATAAATATCAACAGAAATCAAATTTTTATATAACATACACCAAAAGCTTCCTGATAAATGTCATAATTAAAGAAACTTAATTGAGGAGGCTGTCCAATATTCCTTAATAAACATATTGAGTATTACATAACAGCATCCATTTATTTGTTTACAGTGTGTGTGCATGTGTGTTTGTGAGAGAGATATGGCTACAGGTGCTTTCTGTTCTGAGACTAACATGAAGGTTTGTGTTTTTGGATATCAAGGATAGTTGTAAAGATGCTCTCAAGGGCTGCATTAGTGACTAAAATGGCTTGGGGACCAATCATGAAGGGTCTGAGAAAAATCACTATTTTGATTTTTTTCCTGTCCTTAAAAAGGGAAGCAAAAAAACCTGAGGCATAGATTAACAAACTGTCGTACATCTATGCAATGGAGTATTATTCAGCAGTAAGAAAAATGATATCCTAAAATTCCCAGGCAAATGGATATCCTCCTAAGCAAGGTATCACAAACCAAGAAGGATAAGAAGGGAATGTATCAACTCATTAGAGGACTTTAAGCAAAAACATTTGGATTTCATTAAAGATGATGGGTGACCAAAGTGATTTAAACACACATACACACACACTTCTGGTTTGACTGTAGAAGGGGTGCTTAGCAGAAATTAGTGGTGGTCATAGTACATCTGTTGGCATTAGTTGTGACCTACTGTGCTTGTTTTATCTGCAGCTGAGTCTAACCTGGCTTGAGAAGATTTAGGTTTTATTTTTTATGTTTCATGTGTTTTAGAGAAAAAAGAGAAGTTTTACTACTGTATATTTGTTAAGCTATCCTGAATGTTTTGCTTTTGTATATAAAGTTTGATTTGATTTTCGAAAAACATCAACAGCTTCAATTTCCTTGAGGGTTATAAGTCTGTTTAGATATTTAATCTTATCTTGATTTGATTTTGGTAAATGGTATCTGTCCAAAAAGCTGTCCATTTCTTCTAGGTTTTCCATTTTTGTGGAGTATGGATTTTCAAAGTATGATGTGATAATTCTGTGGATTTTCTGGGGGTCTGCTGTTATGTCCCCCTTTTCCTTTTTGACTTTGTTGATTTGGATACTCTCTCTCTGCTTTTTGATTAGTTTGGATAAGGGCTTATCAATCTTGTTGACTTTCTCAAAGAACCAACTCTTTGATTCATTGATTCTTTGTATTGTTCTTTTTATTTCAATTTTATTGATTTCAGCTCTAAGTTTGAAAATTTCTTGCCATGCACTACTTCTAGGTGCATTTGTTTCTATTTGTTCAAAAGATTTGAGCTGTGATGTTAGTTCTCTAGTGTGGGATTTCTCTAGGTTTTTTCATATAGGCATCTAGTGTTATAAATTTTCCTCTTAGCTCTACATTCATTGTTTCTTATAAATTAGGATATATTGTGGATTCATTCTTTATTAATTTCTATGAAGAATCTGATTTCTTTCATAGTTTAACAAATGGTATTATTGGCATAGCTGGATAGTAGTGTGTAGAAAAATGCAAATAGATACAAGCCTATAACTCTGCACAAAACACAAATCTAAGTGGATCAAAAACCTCAACATAAACCCAGGCATACTGAAATTGATAGAAAAGAAAGTGGGAAATACCCTCCAACAAATTGGCACAGGTGACAACTTCCTAAATATAACACCAGTAATACAGACACTAAGAACAATAATTAATAAGTAGGACCTTCTGAAACTGAGAAGCTTCTGTAAAGGCAAGGACACAGTCAATAAGACAAAATGACAACCTACAGAATGGGAAAAACATTCTTCCCAACCCTACAAGTGACAGAGAATTGATCTCTAATATATAGAGAGAACTCAAGAAACTAGAGCCCAAAACCTTGAATAACCCAATCAAAAAATGGGGTTCAGACCTAAAAAGGGAATCCTCAGCATAAGAATTAAAAATGGCTAAAAGGCACTTGAAAAAGTGCTCAACATCTTTAGCAGTCAGAGTAATGCAAATCAAAACAACTTTGAGACACCACCTTACACCTGTCAGATTGGCTAAGATAAAAGACAGGGATGACAGCCCATGCTAGAGAGGTTGTGGAGCAAGGGGAGAACTCCTCCATTGTTGGTGAGAGTGTAAGCTTGTTCAGTCACTCTGGAATGCAGTATGGCAATTTCTCAGAAAACTGGGAATCCATGTCCCCAAGGATCCAACAATATCACTTCTGGGCATATACCCTAAAGATGCACATTTGCACTCCAAAGGCATTAGCTCAACTATGTTTACAGCAGCATTATTAGTAATAGCAAGAACCTGCATACAACCTAGTTGCCCCTCAACCCTCAAAAGGATTAACATGCTATGGTATATCTATACAATGGAGTACTTCTCAGCAGTCAGAAAAAATAATAGCCTAAAATTTGCAGGCAAATGGATGGATTTGCAGAATATCCTCCTGAGTGATATAGCAGAAACTCAGAAAGATAAGCAGGGGATATACTGACACATTAGTGGATTTTAAAGAATAAGCAAAGCTTTACCAAGCTGCAAATCATAACCACTAAACAGCTTGGGATCTGAAGCACCTTGGATGGACATCTTGGAGCCCATTACCTCCACAGGAATACCTGACCCAATCTTTGATTTGGGGTGAGGAAAGCAGATCTGCCTGGAGTTGATTATGAACTAAACCACCTTGGAACCTTACTGGGAAGAAGATAAGAAGATGGGGAGAAGAGAGAGTGAGTTGGAGTTGGGGAGGGGGAAGGGAGTTTGAACAAGGGTATACATGGATAAAAAAATGAGATTTTATTCATAATAAAAAGGAAAAAGAATAAAAAGGGTAGCAGATTCTCTGATAACTCTCCAGAATATTTTGTGCTTTTAATAGACAAATGTCACACATTTTAAAGGATAGTTTATTGTTATTACAGTATTAAATGTTTCATGGGAAAGATCCTTCTCCTTTTGTTTTAATGTTGGTTACTTTTAAGGGAATGATATTTTTTTAAAAAAAAATATGTTTATTTTGTCAGATGATGGGATAACATTTATCAAAAGAAGCACTTGCTGAAATAAATATTCTACAATGACTTACAAATAGACACATGACTTTGTATAACTTCTATTTTAATACATTTAATGAGAGAGTAAATAGACCTCTTTTGTTGCTGGCCCTGGTGTCATTTTGTTCTTATTTTACAGATAGATCTACAAAAGCATAATCTGAACTAGTGAATTATGGACAAGTTTCAGGGAGCATCACTCACAGACTATTTATTGAGCATTATTCCTGGCCTTTGTTGTGATTCTAGCAGAGTGTGATACTGTTCTGAATAAAAGCTGCATTCTGTTAACTTCTGTGTCCTTACATTTGCCTTATTAAAACATTGTATATTAGATTAAAAGCTAGTTAATACATCTTTATTACAATGCAGGGACAAAAGTTAATAGCAAAACTTAATAGAATAGTTTTCATTTCATCAATAAAATTGAAAATTTTATCACTGTTTTACCAGTGTTTATGTCACCCTAATACACGAGGCTTTGGTTACTTTTTATTAAAACTATGACACATACCATGAAAAGATAGAATACACGATATCACCTCTCTACCCAAAGCAACCTGGATATACAGTTTTCAAGACTATAATCAATTGTTATTGTGTCCACAAATATATCTGTAGAATTCTACATTATCATATCTCCAGAGAAAAATCTACTGGAGCAAATATAGTCTGGAGGTAAGTCAAGACAGAAAGAAAATTTGAGAGATTCTAAGTACACTCTCATAATTTTTAGGTTGCTCTGATATAGGAAAAGAACAAATTTATTTTTTCAAAATTGAGCAAGGGTGAGTGAGAACTGAGGGGCAGTTTATCTAATGTAGTTTTGATCTAGAAACAGAAGCAAATAAAATGGCACACTCTAGAATCTAAGTTGGTTAGTAGTACCAAAATTGTGACTTAAAAAATAAGATATAAATTTTAGATCCTAAGCTGCTCAGTGGTTGTGGTTTATAGCTTAGGATAAGGTTGAGATCTGAAACTTGTGTTTAATATAGTCGTATGCTGTTCACTAGATCGCAACACTATTCATTCTACACATTGACATTGTTACATATTTCTGTTTTTTCTTGTCTCTATTTTATATTGTTTTTTTTAAGAAAATAAAGTTATTTTTTCCATAAAAAGGTAGAAAGAACCGTATATTGGATTTGAAATTAAATATTGTAAAATTAAATATTTGATTTTAACCAAAAAGCAGTGTAAAACATGACTGGAAATTGAAAAAAAATATTTTGTTGTATAACTATGAATAGTTTTCTCCAGTGAAAATATCTCACATAAAATGCCACTACATTGTCTCACTAATTTGAGGTTTAAACTAATTTTCATGTGAAATAAATCACTCAAAAGTTTGAGTATCTATTTTAGTAGACAGGCCTGTAAATGGTTTTGTTTAGCTTATTTTTGTTTGGGGGTTTTATTTGATCAGGCTTAGAAAGAAATAGCATCATATAGTGAAGTAACATATTTTTCTATGCATCAAAATAGCAGTATAATTATTTTACAGCAGGATATTATTTTATAAAAAAATGTTTCATTTATATTGTGTTGGTGTTTGAAGATTATCTAGCTAAAAATAAATATTAATGTGTAATGTTAAAAAGTAAGATATAAAGCCAAGGTAATTTTGTACTATTTGGAATAAGAAAACAGATCCTCAGTGATGTCTAGTCACAATTGCATCAGAGACTAAGAATACAGGCACCTTAAACGGTACCAGATTCAGAAGCTAAGTAAATAATAATTGAATCTCTGGCTTTTGAAAATGCTAACTCATAATATAAAAGTCTAATTAGGTCAATAAAGATAAGGGGAATTGGATTCACAATACAATTAATATAGAATTGGGACCTTAGAACATTCTGACCTTGCTAGGGAGGAGATAAAGTGATGTGGAGAAGAAAGAGTGGCTGGAAGTGGTGGGAGGGGGAAGGAAGTTTGAACAAGAGTATACATAGATAAAAAAATATGACTTCATTCATAATAAAAATTATAAAAAAATCAAAAAAGAATTTCTATAACTATGATGATAATTTTGTAGGAGACGTTATTTGTAGAAATTTAAAGAAATCAAGATATCAAATATTACAAATCTAGAAAGCAAGGTCATATAAAACGGTATTGTAAACAAGGAATTTCCTAAAACAATGTGGTTTCTGAGAACAATCCCAAAAAAATTTCAGCCACATCTGTGTAGAATATTCAGAAGTTTTGGCAAAAGCCAGGCATTGGACAAATGAGTTTGGGACAACAAGAAAAAGACAAGGTAACTTTTACCTTTAGAAAACTCACTGAGGGGGCTTTTGCAGGTCCCTGTATGAAATCCAATTTATTCTTGTCATCAAGGAGGGAACACCTTCCCAGAGCAATTAATAAACCTAAGTTGTATTTTAAAACACACACACACACACACACACACACACACACACACTGCACTGCTCTGGACAATGAAACATCTATAAGTCAGAGAACAAAATAATTAGAAAAAATCATGAATTGAATATATTGGCAAACTTCTATAAATGAACAAAGGCCAAATTAAAAAAAAATATGATTAAATGACATTGTCATTGATGGTTTGATAGATACAAGGGCAGATGTAACAATAATTTTATCAGAATCTTTGAATTCAAATTGCTCCCTTCATGAGATAATTGTTCAGTTTTTAAAAGTGAAAAGTTATTTCAGGTAAAACTGAGTGAAAGATGGCTCAAATGTATAAGACCAGAAGAAGAGAGTGGAAAATTAAAGCCATATGTGGTTAACATTGCTATGATTTATAGAAATGAGACTTTACTACAACAATGTAATACTCAGATTAGCATTCCTCCATCCATTCAGATTATACACAAACAAGACACAACAGCTGCTGATCTTTCAAAGGTTATCATAGTTTTGCCTTTAAATGATTAACAATTATGCTTATATGGGATTACCAATGGCATTTGACAAAAGAAAAAAATTTAGGACTTGGAACAACTGGTAGAAGAGCAGTTAAATGTTCAGAATGTTGAAAAAATTAACCACTCTGTGGAATTCTCCTGTATCTGGAAAATGGAGAATGGTAACAGATCCAAGAGTGGTAAACAAGATGATTCAGCCAATGGACTCTCTACAATCTGCTATACCTTTGCTTTCTCTGTTACTTAAAGAATGGCTTGTTATGGTTATTGACCTATAAAAACTGTCTCTTTATTATATCTCTATAAGAACAGGACAAGGAAAAATTTCCCTTATAGTGCCCACTTACAATAATTCTTGGCCCATAAGTAAACGTTAAATAGTGCCACTGTGTTCTAATAGTTTTTGTAACAATTTTTATAACTGATATGTAAGCAATTTCCACAATGTATCATTTATTACTACATGGACAATATGACTGACAGAAACATAAATACATTAGAAAAAAATGTTTGAAAAAGTAAAAAAAAAAAAAAAAATGCCTGCTTGAAGATTACAAATTGATCCTGAAAAAATCCAAAGTGGAGATTTCATTAATTATTTAGTATACAAAATAAGTCAAGAAAACTTAGATCCCAAAGGGTACATCAGGAAAGATAGGTTGCAATTTTTTTTTAAGTTTAAAGTAGGCCCTTTTTATTTTTACCTGCTAGGAATATGGCTTAACATTTAAAATGGTGGGTGGTGGTGAAGAAGACATACACTGGACTTCACTTGAATGCTAATAAAAGTTTACTGGGGGTGGGGGAAACTGACTATTTCCCAGGCATGAAGTTCTTTCAGCAGGGGTGTCAGATTGCAAGGTAAAGGGTGATGGGAAAGTGATCACTGCCTAAGGCCTTGGAGCAGATCTTGCTGTCTCACAATGCAGGTAAAAGAGAATGTGACAACAAGAAGTAGTCAAGGCACCAACCAACATTCTTAGACTGAGCATTCATCATGTAAGTCCAAAAGGTATAAGCATAGGCAGTGTTGGGGTAGAGATGCAGGAAGCTGTCGGTCAGTGGTACATCCTGTAGCAACTCCCCAAAGCTTTGGCTCTCCTGGGGAGTAAAGCCAGTATTCTCTTTGTTTCCTTTGAGATTATGAAGGTCAATTTCTTCACGAGCCACATTGAGATCACAACACAGCACAAGTGCCTTTTGGGAAGCCAAGTCCTTGAGAAACTTGCAAAAGGCCTCATCCCACTGCTGATGGTACTCCAGTCTTACCAGACCCCTGCCTGAGTTACTAACATAGGCTGTTACCAGAACAAAGGAGTCCAAACTAGAATACTATACCCTGCAGAATTATCAATCACCATAGATGGAGCAAACAAGATATTTCAAGATAAAGTCAGACTGAAAGAATATCTATCTACCAATCCAGCACTACAGAGAGAATAAGAGGGAAAACTCCAGCGTAAGGACCCCAGATACACCCATGAAATCACAAACAATCAAATATTCCACAGAAGAATACTCCAGAGAAAGGAAATACAAACAAGTTACCACCAAAAATGGCAGGAAATATCAATCAATGGTCTCTAATTTCCCTTAATATCAATGGACTCAACTCTGCTATAAAACATCACACACTAACAAGATGGATACAACAACAGAAGCATCCTTCTGTTGCCTACAAGAAACACTCCTCAACCACAAGGACAGAATCAGGCTTAGAATAAAGGGTTGGGAAAGATTTTCCAGTCAAATGGTCCTAAGAAACAAGCAGGGGTTGCAATCCTAATATCTAACAAAGTAGACTTTAACCTAAAAGCAATAAAAAGGGACCAAGATGGTCACTACTTATTCATCACAGGAAAAATTGGTCAAGAGGAAATTTCAATCTTGAATATTTATGCCCCCAATATAAGGACACCTGCTTATGTAAAAGAAACACTGCTAAAGCTCAAATCCCACATCAGTTCTTACACCCTAATAGTGGGAGACTTCAATACCCCACTTTCAACCCTGGATAGATCGACCAGACAGAGACTCAACAGAGAAATAAGAAGTCTAAAAGAGGTTATGATGCAAATGGATTTAATAGCTATCTACAGAACCTTCCACCCAAAGGCAAAGGAATATACATATTTCTCAGCTCCTCATGGAACTTTCTCCAAAATTGACCACATAATTGGTCATAAAGCAAATATCAACAGATACAAAAAATGGAAATAATCCCTTGTAACATATTGGACCACCAGGGTCTAAAGTTAGAGTTCAACAACTTCAAAACCCAAAGAAAGCCTAGCAACTCATGGAAACTAAACATCACTCAGCTGAACCATCTCTGGGTCAAGGAAGAAATTAAGAAAGAAATCAAAGTCTTCCTAGAGTTTAATGAAAATGAATCCACAATGTAATCAAACTTGTGGGACACAATGAAAGCAGTCTTAAGAGGAAAATTCAAAGCGCTAGGTTGCAAATTCTTAATAATCTTCAAAGATTACTAATTCAACCAATTATTGGTATAAAAAAATTATGAACTATGTTATTTGTTCTAAACCTTAGATGGTGACAAGGACTAAAATAGTCCAAGAGAATTATCAGCTGAATCTGAGAGACAATTGAATTTGACAAAAAAGAAATACAGGTTGCACATGTGAATCATGTTGATCCAATCTTTAATTTTATTCCAATTATTTTACCTTTTAAGCATTTTTCTGTGGAAATTTTAATGCAAAAAGTAAATATTATATTCAAATGTATATTTCTACCACTTAAACTGAGTAAGGAATTAAAGACATATGTGGAAAAGATTTCTGATTGTTTTTAATGAAAAACTAAAACTTTGTCAACTGACAAGAATAGACCTAGCAGTTATCATTGTACCTTAAAATAATGAAGAAATTGACCAATTATGAACACAAAGTGAACCTTGGCAAGGAGATTGCAGTAAGTTTTTGGAAGATATTAACCATAGATAGCTTCAAAGCAAAATAATTAATTTTATAAAACTAACTAAGTGGAGTCTTCCTTTCTCTCTCGACCTGTCTCTGACTCTCTCACACACATTTTGTCTAACAATTATACTATTATCAGTTTAGGGTAAAATGCCCTGCATTTTTGCATATTTTGATGATGTTGAGAACCCCTCACCATATTCATATCAGAATGAAAGACTGACTGTGTCTATGCTGCCCTTACTTTAGAACTATGCTCACTGATTACCTCACAGGCTTCTAAAAGTTCAGTCTGTTTTTTTTTTTTTAAGTGGAACCTATGGCTACCATCCCAGGAATGGCAACACCCACAATGCCCTGGAAACTTCTCATCAATAAATAGTTAAGAAAATATCTTATAACTGGATTATATGGAGGCATCTTCTCAGTTGAGGTTTCTGCAGTTGACATAAGACTAGCCTGAACAGTATATTTTAGATTTGATGGTATATTTCAGATATTTGTTCAAATTTTTTTTTTTTAAAACTTTATTTATTTATCTATTTATTTATTTATTTATTTATTTATTTGCCTTGGTGTTTGCCTGGAACTGGAACTACAGACAGTTGTTAGCTGCCATGTGGGTGCTGGGAATCGAACCCAGGTCCTCTGGAAGAGCAGACGGTGCTCTTAACCGCTGAGCCATCTCTCCAGCCCCCTTGTTCAAATTTTTAAAATGTGCTTATTTTATTATAAGCTATGGATTTCTATCTGCATGAATACCACATGCATGTAATGCTAACCAACACCAAAAGTGTTAGTTCTTTGGATCTTCTAGAACTAGTGTTACACAGAATTGCTAGTTACTGGATGGTGCTGAGAACTAATCCCAGGTCTTTTATAAAATAGACAATTCTCTAAAACACTGAGTCATATCTATAGCTCTACTTGTTATATATATTGAAAATGTTAGCAAGAATTAAAAGGTTAATATTAGAATTTTTGTTTGTCATACATTTTGTGTGATACTTCTTAAAATAAAAAAGATTATTTTATGCAATATATTCTGATTTTGTTTTCTCCTTTCCATACTTTCCCCAGTGCTTCCTCACAAACCCTCCCATATTGGTACACACTTTTTTCTGTATATCATTAGAAAACATATGTGGGTGTCCCATTTCTCTTTCATTGGTTTACAGAGTATCTTCACATACTAGAGACTAAAAAGTATGGGTGAGGACTTCATATAGGCCCCAGTTCTACACCATTTTCAGTGAGTTTTGTGGGAATATTTTCTCAAAATAATGCCCATCTCTGAGTTTATAGATATCAACTTTTTGTCTTAGCAGCTTGGGTTGTTTGGCATTTTCCTTTTCATCATTTTGGCCAAACAATTCAATTGAATACAACTCAGTCTTCAACTGAAAGTCTTAAATGATTACAAGAGATGGCAAATTGGACTCATCTTCCATTATGAGGAATCCTCGTTAGAATCACCTTCATAGTTTCCCTTGTACTAGGTTTCCACACTGCTCCCAAATGCCATCCAATTCTTGTCTTCTCTCCCCCAAATCTCTCCTTCTGTACCATCTCTCTCTCCCAGAAAGATTCATACAGAACCCTAGACTCCTTTTGACCTGTGTTCTCAGGGCATACAGATTGTAGCTTGGTTATTATTTATTTAAGGGCTAACATGATCTTATGAGGATATATACCATTTATTATTCTGAGTCTTGATTAACTCACTTTGGATGATATTTTTTCTAGTTCCATTTATTTACCTGAAACTTTTATGATGTCATTTATTTTAAACAGCTGACAATATTTCATTGTAGAAATGTATGACATTTTCTTTATGCATTATTCTGTTGAGGAACATCTAGGTTGTTTAAAGTTTCAATTTATTATGACTAAATACAAAATGATCATGGCTGAGCATATGACCATCAGTAGGATGGAACCTTTTTTTTTTTTTGAGTATAGGCCAAGAGAAGTATAATTGGATATTGAAGTAGATTGATTTTCAAAATTCTGATGAACAGCCAAAGTGACTTAATAAAATAACTGTACAAATTTGAATTCCCAGAAACAATAGAGGAGTATTCCACTTGTTCCATATCATTTCCAGCATAAACTGTCACTACTATTATTGTTACTGCCAGATGTTAGCCATTCTGGCAGGTGTAAAATACAATATTAAGGTAGTTTTTATTTGGATTTTACTGATGACTAAGGATAATGAACATTTGTTTCTTTTAGTGTTTTTCAACCACTGAGATTTCTCTATTGAGAATTTACTGTTTAGATCTGTATCCTGTTTTTTAATTGGGTTATTTAATTTTTTATATCTAGTTTTCAGTGTTATTTACATATTTTGACTATTAGTCATCTATGAAGTGTGAACATGACAAAAAACATTTTCATATTCTGTGGGTTGTGTTTGTCTGATTGAAAGATATGATTACAGATGCTTTTCAGTTTCAGGAAGTCCCATTTATTAATTATTGATCTTAGAGCCTGCACTGTCAGTGTTCTGCTCAGAATGTCATCTTCTGTGCCAATACATTCAAGATTATTCCCTTACTTTTTTACATTTGTACTCTTATATATGCACATATGCAGGTTGACAAGCACTATATGATAAAGATGATGTCTTTTTTCCAGTATAATTTTATGTCATCATTATCAAAAATCATGTGTCCGTCTGTGTGTAGATTTACGTTTAGATATTACATTAATTAATGTAGCACTTTTATGCAAATATTATGCATTTTAATTACTATAGTTCTGTAATACAACTTGAAATCAGGGATAGTGATACTTCTAGCAGTTCTTTCATTGTTTACCATTTTTTGATAGCTTGTATGGTTCTGTTTTCACATTATTCTTTTGTTTGTGTTTATTTAGACCATATGAAATTGGGAATGTAGATTTTGTGACATATCAATGACCAATGAATTTTAATTCATGTTATTTCTTTGGTGGTGGTAGTTGTGGTTTTGTGTGTGAGTGAGTTTGTGTCTGAGTATGTGTATGTGTATGTGTGTGTTTATGTGAGTGTGTGTGTCTTTCTATGTCTCTCACTCTCTCACTATGCTTACCTTGTTTGGATTTTGCTGGTGTGAGATTATGTATTTTCTATGTTTTCATGGGTGCAGTTAACCTCCTTAGCTTCAAGTTTTACTTCTAATACTTTATTTTCTTCTAATGCTCTGACTGGATTTGTAGGTATATATCACTTAAGTTTGGCTTTATCATGAAATATCATAAGGCCTACTCCATAAGAAGAAAAGTATACTTAAACTGTTTGAATAACCAAGAACAAGAGATTGAACAGGTTAGAATTCTGGAATAAAATCAAACATTACTAGTCTAAATAAATAGATAAATATTACTAGTAATAATCTGCTATATTTATATATGGATGCCTTATCCATTCACCATCAAAGAGGTTTAGTCTGGAAGCTGATTAGAAGAGATTCAGAGACCCACAGCCAGACATCTTGTGGAGAAAGAGTCTAAACTTGAGTTCTCCTTCAAATTTCTTCCCACATTTCTCAGAGAATCCCATAGAAGAGGAGGTAGAATGAGTACAAGAGCCAGATGGGATTGAGAAAACCAGGAGCACAAGACCTTCTGAATCAGCAAAAAGCATATGAATTCATAGGGACTGAAGCAGAATGTACAGAGCCTTCATAGGTGTACATCAGGTTCTCTGTGAATATATTATAGCTATTAGTCTACCATTTGTAGGGGAATTTTGATTGCGGAAATGGGTGGGTTTCAGACTCTTGTACCTGCTCTTAGGACTCCTATTGTTCTGTGGGTTGCTGTGTAAAATTTTAATATAATAGTTTTTGCTTTATCTTATTATTTTTGTCATTTTGGTTGTTATCTCTTATTTATTTATTTATTATTAATAAAATCTCAATTTTTTATCCATCTATTTCCTTGTTCAAACTCCCTTCCTTCCCTTCCACTCCTCCTAGTCACTCTTTCTTCTCCCCATCTCCTCATCTCCTCCCCAGCAAGGGCAGGAGGTCCCAAGGTCCCAAGGTGGTTTAGTTCAGCATTCAATCCAAGCATATCTGGTTTCCTCATCCCAACATCAAGACTTGGTCTGGTGTTCCTCTGGAGGGAATGAGCTCCAAGGTTCCAGTCCAAGATGCTTCAGATCCCAAGCTATTCAGTGGTTGTTTTTTACAGCTTGGGCATGCATTGCTTTTTGCTTAAAGTCCACTATTGAGTGAATACATCACCTGCTTATCTTTCTGGGTTTCTGATACCTCACTTAAGAGGATATTCTCCAAATCCATCCATTTGCCTGTTAATTTTAGGATATCATTTTTTTTTTCTTACTGCTGAATAGTACTCCTTTGTGTTGATGTACCACAGTTTGTCAATCCATTCCTCAGGTGAGGGACATCTAGGTTCTTTGTAGGTTCTTGCTATTACGAATAATGCTGCTATGAAAATAGTTGAGTTAATGCTTGTGGGGTGCTAATGTGCATTTTACAGTATATGCCTAAGAGTAGTATTGCTGGATCCTTGGGGAGACTGATTCCCAGTTTCTGATTAACTGTCATACTGCATTCCAAACTGGCTGAAAAGTTTACACTCCCACTAACAATGGAGGAGTGTTTCCCTTGCTCTGTATATTTTCCAGCATAGGCTGTCATCTGTTTTTTTTTTTTTTTTTTTTTTTTTTTTTTTTTTTTTTTTTTTTTTTTTTTTTTTTTTTTTTTTTTTTTTTTTTTTTTTTTTTTTTTTTTTTTTTTGTCATCTGTGTTTTTAATTTTAGCCATTCTGACACATGCAAGGTGCTATCTCCAAAGTTGTCTTGATTTTCGTTTCTCTGATGGCTAAAGATGTTGAACAGTTTTTCATGTTTTATGCTGATTTACATAGGGTACAGGCACATAACTTGCTAACTCTTTACTTTTAAACTAACCCACGATTCTTATCTTGTTCAGCTATGCAACTCATTACCTTTTTTCAGAGCAGCATAGTTGTCCTCTGCATCTACTGACTTCTCTGCTGGTCTCTCTGACTTCTCTGTGGCATCTCTGCTTTGCTCTTTCTGTTCCTAGAGTTTTCTTAGTCTGATATCCCTGCGCATACTTTCTGTCTGTCTCTTGCCAATCGTCTTTTTATTTAACCAGTAGGAGGGACAAATATTAGCAATGTACTAGAATATGTTCAGACATTTATAATTGTGCTGAGAACTCCCTTTTTAGTTCTGACCCCATTTTTTATTTGAGTTATTATGGGTTTGGGGCTCTAATTTCATGAATTCTCTATATATTTTAGAGATCAATCCTCTGTCACTTGTAGGATTGGTAAAAAAAATTTTCCCATTCTGTAGGCTGTGATTTGGATGCTATCTCTTATGAGCCTTTTCTTTTCTCCTGCAAGATAGTAAGTAAAATAGCAGATCCGTAGGGAAGGAAGGATGGCAAGAAAGTTGGAGAAGTAGAGGGAAGGAAAACAATAGTCAGGACATATTGTTTGAGAAAAGAATCTATTTTAAAGACAAACAAAGCAAAGGAAACTATTTACAATGTACAGTTTTTTACTATATGAGACAAAGTAAAAAGAAGTCAAAACATTTTTAAGTTTACAGATAAGTCAAAGGTCTAAATACACATAAAATTATATAGTTTATAATTCTGTAGTTAAATAATTCTGAGAGATAAAAAGATAAAGATATTTCATGATCATATGTCTTAAAAATGTGTTTTGCAATATAATAGAAAAATACTATCATCTCACTCCTAAGGTACAGTTACTGTATTCTACATGTATTCTAGTAGCCTGAATTCTACAATGAAGCTTAAATTGGTAAATGTAAATCAAAAATATCAGAATAACAATGTATTCAATGATTCTCTTGTGTTTAATTCTATAAAAATATTAATATTATTAAAAATATTTTGCTATCCATCTGCAAAGTGTTTTTAATATTGAACAAAGCCCCTAGACTTTAGTAGGCCCCAAAGCCTTAGTACAACTGATGTCACAATATTAGTACCATTTCATCCTCAGAATGCAGAATGTAGATAGGCAGCAGTACCTGATAAATAGAGAACAAAGTCATCATCCATCTAAGTCTACAGTTCCACTTTTGTCTAACTGTTCTAGCTAAATGAATACATGTCAGCATAGCATGTGTTTTTTTTTTTTTTCATATAATCTCACCCTGATAAAAGCTACGGAAGAATCTCAATCCCCAAAACTCAGTTTAGTTACCAGACAGCTAATAGTTATTATTGCCTTGAACCCATGGCTGAGTAGTCTTTCTTGATAGATACTAAAAAATAATACTATCTTAGAATAATTTCAGAACTTTTATACATTTGTAGAGCAGAAAAAAATATTGCTGAGTCATTTGAATATCTTCATTGATATAGTTAGTTAAAAGAGAAATGGGAAATGAGAAGGTTAGAGACTTTGAATTCTCAATAACAACCATCTAAGAATGATTGGATTAATGCCTGGTGGTAAGATATAATTCCCTAGAAAGAGTAATTATTAACATGGCTTTTTGCAAAATTGTTGGTAGCAAATTCTTTTCAGAGGGCCATGTATGTAAACTATTCCCTGTGATAAGTTCCTGAC
Source organism: Sigmodon hispidus (assembly GCA_004025045.1). NCBI lineage: Eukaryota > Metazoa > Chordata > Mammalia > Rodentia > Cricetidae > Sigmodon > Sigmodon hispidus. The sequence continues at coordinate 113,466 of PVIH01002745.1, read as the reverse complement.
TGCATTAGAAAGTTTTATTAATATTTTGGGGTATCTGCATGATGAATTGATGAAGATATATTTAAATGAATATGTAACCATAATATAAGCCTTTTGCTGGTAAGAGTTCAGGAGCACAGCATTTCCTTTAAAATGATTTGGAGTTAGCAAAAAAGCAATTTGCTCTAGCTACTTTAGCACATAAAGTACAAGTTATTGGATCACCCTTTATGATCAAAAGTCAAACTCTTCATGACTTTTTTCCCTTGTCATTCTTCATACCTATATATCTGACAAAAAATAGCATAGAAGAAATAAGAAAATGATGGAAGATGTGTCCAGGGCAATTTTAAAGATAAGCAGTCATATTTTATATCAATAATATGCAATATATAAGGGTGATACCATTTATAGATACAGAAAAATGAATTAGAAACTGGAGGACTTATCTAGTCTCACATAACCTATATGTTACAGCAAAGTTTGAACATCCCATTCAGTTATATTTTATTATTAAATACAGTTCCATTAATTACCTATATTACATATCTATTCTCTTTTATTAATGAATGTCTCATACATATGGAATATGAAAGGGCATATGGCTGGCTGTATTGCTGGGATCTGAAGACTGCAACATATGCTTGTCAATTATTCTTGGAGGCTACTGATAATCATTTCCAAGAATACTCAAACTTCAGATTATTTTGGGTCCTCTGTAGCTCTTTAATCTACTACAGAACATCTAGGTGTGACACTGAATCTTATTAAGGGCACTGTTTCCTCAAGGTATTAGAGAGAAGGCCTGCTGTGCTTTCTCTGAATCATTAAAATTAAAGGTAAGTGTACTAACAAATTCTATCTTGAATACCCTTCAGTCACCTTTCAGTCTATCAAATATTCTGGAAAGTCATATATATATATGCATATATATATATGCTATAAGTGTAAGTTATTCCCCTCTGCAACAATCTGTTATTAAGCTACACCAATGAACCAGCGTGGAAGAGGATAAAGGCATAAGACTAGTTCTAAATTTTTATTTCTAAACTAACAATATATCTTTGAGTCTACTTGGGATTCTGTTTAAAACAGACTGAGATAAGTTTTATCCCAAACAAGCACCACAATTAATTACATTTATTTTCAGAGAGAGCTTACATTTCCACAGAATATTGCTACTCTTATTCCTTCTCTTCTCACACTTTCTATGGAACCTATGAGTTAACAGGGTAAGTGTTTAGCACAGATGAAATTTCCACTATCTATCTTCATAAAATACAGCCCTAAGTGTGCTCTAAATTTCACAATGCACATAGAGTCAAGAAAAAGAAGGTTTGTGATAACATTTCTTTTAAGTACATTGATTATATTCTTTGTATATTCACCAACTTTTTTTTCTTCTTTATTTTGTATTTATCAAAAAAAAAACAGTAAAAAGAATTTAAAAATGCGGAAGAGTTAACAATAACTATACAGAGGATAATAATTCTAAGCATGGCTTATCAAGGGTGGAAATGCAAATAAGATTGCACCAACTTTGATAAATGAAAATATTTTTTATAACTCATCCTGACCTTTATTTAAGAGAAAGCACAACTGAAATAAATTGCTGTTAAATAAAAACAAGTTTTCCCCTAATGATGTGAAATGCAAATTTATGCAAATTCATGCACAAGCAAAAACTGCTCATGGTCATACTTAATGTTTTGTTTTTTGTTTCTTTTTGCTTCATCAACCTCAATAAACAGACCTACAAAATTTTTACATTTTGCCATAATGCAGAGCACAAATGATGTTGCACTTTTCTGTATCTTTAAGTAGAATCCCCCTTATATAAAATGAATTAGAAACTAGAGAACTTCTCCAGTCTCATATAACCCATATGCTACAGCAAAGTTTGAACACCACAGTTAGTTTTATTTCATTATTTTTTACATCTATTGTGCGAAGGATTAAATATAGCGATTTGTGCATATTGAATATGGAATCAAATGAATCTTAAAGGAGGTAGGACACTGAATGGATATGTAGGTATAAGTCATTACACTGAGAATGAGACTAAAATGTGCCATATTACAGGGTTTAAAGTCAGTCAAACATATAATGTTTAGTGACTGAGAATATTAATGAAGAGCTGGATACATTTTATTGTATTTATACAAATTTTAAAGCATTGACTCTTTATATAAGGTTGAATAATAAAGACTTGTTTTTTTTTTCTTTGCTTCCTTTTTTAAAATTGACAGTGGCTTTCACAACAGAAAGTGCCTGTGGTTCAATGCTTATTGTACTATCTGGTGGATTCTATAAATAGTTTCTCAGCTACAAAGATGATGAAAACATACAATCAATTGTAGTGGGAGTCCCTATGCATTATTTTTTCATCAGCAATGAAAAGGAATTCTATTTTCTTTTTACTTTGTTTTGAGATAGGCTCCTGGGCATCTCAGTCTGCGCTTGAACTTTGTATAAAGTTGAAAAATACCTTGAACTTTTAATCATCAGGACTCTGGGATCATAGACATGTGCCACTTTAGCCAGTAAAATACAAAGCCATGTAAAGAACTCAGGTATCCTGACTACTAGACAAAGTCTCTACAAATAAAGCTCATTCTCAGAAACTGTAGATACTTTCTTTTGCCTGTCTCTTAAATTGGTATGTGGGTATATTCCACATGTAAATGATGTGCAGATACAAATTCTCATGGCTTATCCACACTCTGTGAGGAAATATAAGTTTATTTCTTTATTGAAATTAAAGTCTACTGTTGAGCTGTTAAAACAACACACAGGAGAACTTCCTCAGTGTGGTTATTCCTATTTTATGGAGTTATAGTCTGAAATTCAAGCAGGCCATTATTATAGCAATTGGTTATTGCTACATGGTTTGGTGACATTGTAGTTTTCAGAGACGGAAAAAGTCATCACAAAGAACAGAATAGGTTAATACACTGGTACAGCTAAGCAGAAATTGCCAGTGTGCGCACCCATAATTCTATTCAGTGTTCCTTAGGCCAAGGTCCCTAAACCCACTTCCAGCTTAATCTTCAAACCTGAATGAGTCATAGAACAAGCAAGTGTAGTAATGTTAGATGGGATATAGCCCCATGATCAGAATATAATGGATCTCTAATAAAGTAAATAATTCTAACAATCTTTCTCATAATTAGTAATTATTAAAAAATGACAAAAGGAACTTTTGTGTTTACATGTACATTTGCGGGTGTGTGTGTGTGTGTGTGTGTGTGTGTGTGTGTGTGTGTGTGTATGTGTGTGTGTGTGTGTGTGTGTGTGTGTTAAATCCCATGACTAGATAGAAAATGTCTAACATCTCTTCTTAAATCTATTTAGAATTTAATGTAGGCACCATTCAAAAGTTATTTTCAGGAGCAGCACTAACCAATAACCAAAACAGGGGAATGAGTAATCATTAAAATAACTTGTTTATAAAATTCACACTTTTCAATTGAATACTTTCCTATATGTATTTTCTCTGGTAGTTAACTTGTTATACACCATTTCAAACTCTTTGTAACTTTCTAAGCTTTGCATGATAGGGAATCTCTTATTCTACATTTTAATTTTTAAACAGTTCTTAAATTACATATTTTAATATATAATACATGTAAGCTTATTTAACTTTTGATTTTCTAATGATAATATTTATTTGAAACACCATTACTTCCACATTTATGGTTGGTCCACTTGTCATTCCTAGTGTTTGTGATTCTCCCATCTGTTTTAAATGCTTGGACTTTCTATTAGTCTTGCATCATGCTTTCTTATGGCCTTCTGACTGAGTCTGTTGCATATGTATATCATTATTTTATTGTTGCTACTACTCTCACATCATAGGGAGTTTACACTTAGTTTTATTGCTTAGTGTGTTAACTTTAAGCCCTTTGATTATGTAAAAATTTCACATACGTAAATAATGTTTTTTAATTAAATTTGCTTCCCCATTCGCTCATGCCCAATTTCCCCCTTCTCCCATGTCCAATTTCTCCATTCTCTCTCTACTTATTTTCTCTCCTTATTTACATTTTTAGTTTTTGTGTGTTTGAATGATTTTTTTTTTTTTAGATTCATTGAGTCCATTTTGGGCTCTCAGTAAATGCATGAGTATATAGCCATCTTTTTTTAGCACAGAGCTTAAAAAAATTTAACAACTACCAACTGCCAACACATCCTCATCCAAAGGTGAACTTCAAGGCTTCCTCCCTATGCATAGTAGAATTTTGTCTCATTTGATCTTGTGCAAGTTTGGGTGTTTAGTTACAGGTGCCGAACACATTTGAAAAACTATGTCTTGTACTAGTCCTTCACTAACTCTCTGTTCTTATTATTTATTTATTTATTTTTTTTTACCGTTTTTCTGTTCTGTCTTCATGGAGAGAAGCAGACATCCATCAAGAAAAGAAGCAGAGCACAGGAACGAGAAAAGTGTTCCCTAGTACAAGATTGTGTAGAACATAGAAAGAACTCAAAAAAACTCAACATATTATGCCAGTTAAAGGTTTAAATGTGACTTTATGATAGTAGTTTCAGATATTCTTAGGAAATACATTAAAATCTATGTTCCCCTGGAACATAAAATCTTCCTGCTCCATTTTTACTGTGACCCCAGAGCCTTAGCTGTTTGATCTGTATTGTAGACTTAGCCACAGAGACTCATTTCTGCTCAAAGGAATATTGTATGTGTGTACATATATATATATATATGTATATGTATGTATGTATGTATAGTGTGTGTGTCTGTGTGTGTAATATGTGATGGATAAAAGGGACCAAATTAGGAAGAAGAAGAAGAAGAAGAAGAAGAAGGAGGAGGAGGAGGAGGAGGAGGAGCAGGAGGAGGAGGAGGCCATCATTGGGAAGAGAACATAAAAGTATATATGAGATGGGTAAAAAGGAGGAAAGAAAGGGGAAAATGTAATTATACTATATTTTCAAAAGCATATAGGAAATAATTGAAATAATTAACATGTGATACTAAATGATTCTCAAACAAGAAATCAAAATGGCTAAAAATATATATTAAATTAGTAAACAGTCAGCATCTTTAGCCACAGAGTAAATGCAAATCAAAACCGTTTTCAGATTTTATTTTTCTCCAGGCAGAATAACCAAGAACAGGTAAAAAACTGACCACAAAGACCAATGATGACATGGGAAAATAAGAACATTGGTAGTGGGTGTACACAGTGGTGGAGGTTCTTTGGACATCAGTGTGGAGGCCCCTTAAAAATCTAGAAAATGATTTACCACATAACAACTATATCATTATTGTGCAAATACCCAGAAGACTAAATATTTTACTACACAAACACTGGTTTATCTAAGGGAGTTGTTTCTCTATAAAAAAGCAACAACAATGTTAATCATAATAGCCTTCATGTTCATCAGCAAAATTCTTTAGCCTGCTCCCAAACAATGCAGATGCAAAACACTCCTACAACTCAGGGAACATTGTGAAGAAAGGGAAGAAAGAGTTTAGGAAGCAGAGGATCAGATACTTTGCTGTGATTGTGTCTCCTAGCAATATCAGAAACTGCACCTACAAATTTTATGAACATGACCACCAAAGCAAGAACTGAACAAAGGCTCTGTGACTGTACAGGCCAAACTGCAGGAGAACATCCCATGAAGCCTCAACTGTACACAAAGTACTATGTATAGCTGAGTAAAACTGAGAAGTGAGAAATGATCCTCCCTAGTGAAGAGCACACAAATTGGTTGTCTCGTGCAGTTTACCTTATAATTTGTGTAAATGCTCATAAACAATATTTTTTATTATTTTCTGTGACTTTAGAATGTTAAGAAAATTGTTATTTTGTTTCATATAACATTTTGCTATTCATATGATAAAATGTTTATGTTTGAATACTTTTATCAGGATTTTAGTAACATGAAAATTCTCATTTATTTCAATCAAGTTTTCACATAGAATGTTGTTTCTTTCATTTTCTTATAGTTTTTTGTTTATTGAGAATAGTGTTTTGACTTTCATTTTAAGATTAATATGTACATTTTATTTTGTATGTGCACATGGGGGAATATATACATGCATATATACATATATACATACATACATGTACATACATAATATACATATATATAGTTATATCCATCCCCATGTGTATGAGTATGGAAGTCCATAAAAGATGCTAATTATCTTCCCCTATTTCTCCCCATATTAATTTATAAGAAGATTTCTCAATGAAGATGGAGTTCCCTATGTCAGACAAGCCAGCTGGATAGTAAGCCATAAGGATTGACCTGTCTCTACTCCCCATTTTCTCACAACCAACGAGCATAGAGAAAGTTTGTATCTAGGTGGGTATTTTAAATCATATCATCATGCTTGTGCAACAAGTACTTTATTCCGTATCCCATCTCCCTAGCCCCACAGTGAGTATTTTACTTCACAGAATAAATCTTTTGATATTTTCTGTATCAGCTACCCTGCTTGTCATAAACTACCTCTTCTAAATTTGTGGTTCCTCAAAGAGTAGTGAACTTCATTTTTAGATAGTTTCTGGTATAAACACACATTGACCTCACTCCTTCAAAGTGTCAGCTTGCTCCATTAGCAAGTAACTCTTTCCAGGGAACTGACAAGGAAAACATACTCTGCAGCTGTGGTAGTGCATTAGGTTATATAGACAGGACAAGAGGTCGAGTATCACATTCCTTTCCAGCTTTTAAATTACTTAGTCCCTTCCATCACACTGATGAAGTTCTGTTGTTCTTCTTGCATTTTTATCATTTGTGCTATCTTGGAGACCCAGAAATTTCTTCACAGGATTAAGCTTTCAGTATTATGGTGAATTCTAACAGGCTTCCCTTACTGACCATTCCAATTCTTCAGAAGTGTCTTGGGCTTTGATTGTGACCAGAATCCCTGCTGCCCGACGCTCTCAGTCAAAGGACAAGGAGGAATTCAGTGGCCTGAGGCTTCACAGTGCTGCCTTTTCAATGCCAGGATTCTCTTGGGGCAGGACCTCTCTGTGCTCCTTTGTTTTGTGTTTTGATCACCACTGAAACTACAATTGCTCCTGGACTGTTATGCACTTTGATGTGAGAGTTTATTTTTTCTCTTCTATGGACTGTTTGGTTTTTGTTCCTTTGGCAATTATAAATTTGTGTTTTCAGAATATGTCAAAATGTCTCAAATCCCAGAATTATTCTTTTATATGTGGTCATATTGCAAATACTTTATATGTAAAAAGAGTGGTATTTTATTCTTGTATATTCATTGTATATAGTAGTGGATTTCATAACCACATTTTATCCAAGTATACCATGTATATTAATGACATTTAACTCATCATCATTTCTACCATTTTTCTCCTGCTATCCACGTTCTTTTTCAGTCTCTCTTCAGCTACTATGCCTATAAATTAATAAGATTTTATATGTCTATCTAATATTTAGCATCAACAAATACCAGGTAAGGCGATACTTTTTGCATTTGATTACATTGCTTAACATGAGGTGCTTTTATTGTGCCCATGTTCCTGAAAACAACATACTTTTCTTCATTATTACTAAACAAAACTCCATTGAATTTGTATTTTACTTACCCGTTAGACTATAGGCAGATTGTTGTTTTTCATTAAATTCAGTAGTTACCCCTTAAGCAATTGCTGTCCTAATTGGTAATTGCAACTCTGCAGTTTCCAGTAGCTGTTCAGCTAGACTGGCATAGCCTGGCAGGAATTCTGTCCCCTAAGGCACTGGCTCTATCAAAGCCACTAAAGAGAACTTTACCTAGATCTCTAGGTATAAATATGCTCACTCAGAGAAGCTGAATAGCAAGTAGCAAACTTTCTCTCCTAGTGCTTGTCTCCCCAAACCTGGGCATCCTTCTCTCATCCCCCACTTCAGAGCCCTATCCACACATGGTTCCTCCCTACCATTTCCTCTCACCTAGTTGCTGATTCAGTCTCCTAATCCCAGGTTAACTTTATTTAAAGAAACAATTTAACACTTTTTTATATTATTAAACAAATATTACATAGCATAAATAAATGTAACACATCTTAAATTAATATCCCACAACAGCAGTTAAGAAAACTCCACAACTTTGCTGCAATACAGCTGCAATAAGCACAGAGATTCAGATATCTTTTTGGTAATGATTTAGAATTCTTTGGATGTAAGGGCCAGAATAGTCAGCTGGTCATAAAGTATACTTTTAGATTTTGGTGGAAACTACATACTAATTTTTCTAGTAAGTAAGCTGCCTTACATTTCTACGGTTGTGTTAAAGACAATAAAACCATATATCATTTTCAGTTTTTTGTCATTTGATTTTAAAATATCAATTCTATAAGACAATAAAGGCAAGTTTGAATGTCCAGGTAGTTTTAATATGCATTTTTATGATGACAAGGTTGGTAAGCACTTTACCACATGCTTTTTAGCCAATAGTTCTTCATCTTTTGGATAGTGATCTTTTATTAATCCATTTATTATTTGGGTTAATCCATTTATTGCTTATTATTTATTGGCTATTTAAGTTCTTGGTAATTAATATTATGAGTTCTTTATGTCAGATCTAGATATAATACTTTATTAGGAATATGGCTATCATATTTTTTTCTCATTTTGTAGGCTGTCTCTTCACTATGATATTTATGTCTATTGCTATGCAAAGACAATCAATCTAAAAAAATCCTATTCATCAAGATTTGGTGTTATTTCCTGCACTATTAGAATCCCTTCCAGAAATCTTATTTCCTAAATTGTAGGGCGGTTACCTTAACATTCCTCTACTAATTACAGAATTTTAGATCTTAAAACATGACCTTTAATGAATTTGGTGTTGAACTTGGCAAGAGATACATAGTTTCAGTCCTGTATGTATTAATATCTAATGTTCCTAGCACCATGTGTTGTTTTTAACTTTTAAATACTTTGAAGAAACTCATAACTGTTCAGTTTTTGACATGTCTAGTCATCTTGACCTAACTTTCATAAAAATCTTAAATACATATTTTATTACTAAACACATTCATATATTTTGTTTATAAAATTAAGAAAATTCAATGAAATCAATTAACCCCTAGAATTACAGCCAAATTGTCTTGCATCTACCTTGGAAGCTTACTTGAGATTGATTCTGGAGAATCACATTGAAAACTGAATATTGATTTTTATACTTTTTATTTTCATATCTTTTTCTGAAGAAGGAAAAGGAGGAATCAGAGAAAGGTTGACATAGACAAATAATATAATTTTAGAATTTTGATTAAAGCTAGTTGGTGTTGTCTTTTATATTCATTACCTCCTACTTTGGGAATCCACTGAAAACTACAAAATTTTTAAAAAAGCATTGCAATATCTGATATCAACATACTGTTTATTTATTATGCAGCTGAGTTTAACAATACTTTACCATTGACCTCTATAGCTTTTTTATTACATTGATATATTATTGTTATAATATAGAGTACTATCATGTATTTCAGTTACCTCTAAAAACACTTATCAGTCAAAGATATGAGTACATTTTAATCTTCTTGCTTCAGACATCATGTATCCAAAAATACAAAAAGAAATCCTGTTCTAAACACCCGAAAATTGGTGTTGATGTGATAAGTTGACAGAGCCAGGTATGACACCTTTTGTATATTTGAACCCACATTATTCATGTAGTTTTTATATATTTAAACCTATATAATCTATGTATTCCTTTGTATTTGAATATACATTATTTATATATTATTTCTATATACTTGCACCTACATTGTTCATGAATTAATTTATAGCCTTAATAGAATATCTGATGCCTTTGTCTACTCCTTCTAGTTAGTCCTTCTCTTGCCTATGAGACATAATTACAAGATTCTATGTTTTGCTTCTAACATATTACCATCTTCTGTTATTAGCTATATTTTAATCTAATCTATCTCTGTTACTGTTTTGATTTCTTAATTTATTTTGCTTTGTTTGAATTTGGTCTTACTTTAATCCTGAATCTTGTCATTAATTCTAAATTGTACTTAAAATTATTTATTATTTGTCTCTTTGACTTGCTTTCTGATACAAAAGCACTTGTATTACATCTCAGGCAAGCAAGTGAACTATGACTGGGTTAGTTCAAATTCAAAACCTGGGTATGTCTCCAAGAGATAATGTAAACAAATGACACTTTCCTGAGCTAAATAAGCAGTTGGTGATAAGTAATGAAGACTTTTGTCTTCTTACAGAAATTCAAAATAATATTTTTTAATGCTATGAATTGCAATTTTTTAATATATTTTTATTTATTATTTGGTGGTTTTATATTATATACACCATCAAACTTAATTATCAGTCCTCTCAGATTCACCCGCATTCTTATGGTCTCCACATTTACGAAAAAGCCAATTCATACTGTCCATTTACTACTGGAGCATACGAATTGCAATTTAAGAACAAAAATGAATAAATGTAGTTAACACTGACATATTGTAATTACAAAGAAGAGTTTGTATTTATACAAACTTTTTTATACAAACATTTCCCTTTTTAGACTTTCAAAAACTCTTATGTTGAGATCCTCATCTGATAGAATTAGAGGGTCAGGTCTTTAGGACTTGAAATTCTTATTATAGAGTTTCTTCACAGGAAAACCATTCCTCATCCCTTTCATACAGTGAGAAGAAAAGCCAGCCACCTGTGAGTTTGAATGAGTATTGTCATCAGACACCAGTTAGTAAGACTTAGAATTTCAGTTTCTAAAACCTGAACCTCCCAGGATATGTTAATAGCCTCTGTGAGCCTCAACGTACTATTTTAAGAATGTTTGAGTAATATACATTTTGGGAATATTTCATAATTTAATTTATTAAACAGACTGAGAGATAAGACATTATTTTTTATTAATTCTCTTTTTCCCTACATACACAGACACCTATATCATTTGCTTTTCTCTTGATAACAAAGTCTTCGTAACAGTAACCCTGTTCTTGGCAGAAATGAATAACAATATTTCTCACAGGGATGCATAATTTTCTACTATTAATGTCCTTACTAACTGTTCCAGTGCTTCCATACAGAAATAACTTCATAGCCTTTTATTAAAGTCCAAAGCATTCCAGAAAATTAAGTACTCATAAAGGCAGAATTTCTATTAAATTAAAAATTAAAAAATTACTCTCAGAATCATAAACTATAATTTGTTGTTATTATGCATTACACTTTCATTGAAAATTTTGTCTCAGGAGAAACGGTAGTTTGAAATAGCACATCTACAAAATGTTAAGTGCTGTACATCTCTTATTATTACCAGCTTGCAAAATTATTAACTAAAGAGAACCTGCAGAAGATTACTGTTGTCCATAAAAATTCAACAGTACTAAATCAAGATGGACTCCAGAAAAACTAAAGAATCAAATAGAGTAAAATCACCCAACTGTTTGGGCTTAGGGAAAGCACCTGAAAGCTTTTATGTGGACTAGAAGTGCCAGACAACACACTCTGTTGTTTTAAGCAAAGCTTTTAAAAATTCATTGCTTGAATAGATCTAGCAAAACTATTTTCTGGCCAGAGTTGCTTTTCCTATTTCTTTATCTTATGAAGTTTCATAGGATGAGTTTTAAATTACTCTGGAAATAGCTACAGGGTATTCTATTTACATCATATAAACAATGTAGTGGCAGAGCACAAAAGTTTGTGCCAAGCAATACTATACAAATGGAATTTAAAAAAAAAAATAGGATGCAGTTTATATAAGAAGACATTTCCAACATGTATACAAAAATATAACTTTTATTCTCCTTAAAACTATTCTCCAGTTTCTATAAGATTCTTTACTGTTTTATGAAGCCATGCTACTTATATTTTGTTCTTAAAATTGGAATTTTAAGTAATTACAAAATTAACAAAACTAAGGCTTGTTTTATGCTATGTATTTATTTATTTATATTTGTATTTATATTTATATTACCAAACAGCTAAACATTTTTAAAATGAAATATCTGAATGATAACCTTTGGGTTTTTTACATTTTTATTTATTTTTTTAAATATTTTATTATTATTATTATTATCATTATTATTAACAAAGAAGTCACACTTTCTATCCTTGTATATCCTTATTCAAGGTCCCTTCCCCCTCCCACCACATCAGGTCATTCTTTCTTCTCCACAACTCCCCATCCCCTCCCTGGGCAGGCAGGGTTTTTTTTATTTTTGTAAGCAAATGTCTATTATTTGTAATATGCTAGCATCATGAGCTAAAGTGCTTAAAACTTGACAAAAAATTCTTCTTTGCCTCATTAGCTTGACTAGAAGTTCAGAGAGGAACATTCCTACCATTGGAGTCCAGGTAGATTTCAGATGCAAACTAATTACATAGCAGATCATAATATAAATTGAAAATATGAATAACCTGTGAGGTGGAACTCTGCCTTCTAGATGATAGAATAATTTTCTTTGTGTTCTCTGTATTTTAAAACTCTCAAAATTTTATGTAACAACCAGTGTTTCTAATTTGTTGATAGACATGCTGTTGGAAATCTGAGTATGGTAATGTTAAATTACCAAACAGATAAATGTTAACCAAGGGAATGAAGATGTACAAGGTTCTTTAGAATGCAGTTTTCCTTTAGCTTTGTTTATTGTGCTTTAAACCTGTCATTCTGCCAAAGAAGTAACGAGTATATTCTGACCTTTGCTTGCATATGGTTTTTGTTTGCTTTATCCCTAATACATTGATTAGAATACTAATGAATCCACACCAATTGCTGTTAAATAAAAGCTTTATTGGAAAGGATACAGATAGCATAAATGACAGACTATAATCAACAAAATACTTGCAAGTTATTCTGTCTATAAATCAAGAATGCTCTTCCTTCTGTCTTTTTATGAAGTATCAAGGGAAAGAAATGATCTCCATATCTAATTCATTATCAATTATAAATTCTATTTACAATTACAACAAACTACAGCTGATAAAATTTTCATGAGCTTAAATGGAATCAAAACCTTAAAATAGTTAATTGGAATTTTAATTGTGCTCAATACCAATGTATATCCTTAAAACAAAGAGAGTCAAATATATGTATGAATGCTAAAGATAATACCTTAGGTTTCAATAAGATTTTAAACTAACTGGATAACTGGAGATGTACGTTATTCTGAAATTAAATTGTAGACTTAATCTGTTATTAAGAAAATATTATTAAAAATAAAATGATCAATAATTAACTCAAAAGACATGGAAATATCATGACACCCATAATTTATGCAAGTAAGAGACACCAGTAAATTAAAGAGTAAAATTAATACACTGTTCTTTAGAGTTGAAAGTATATTTATACACAGCTAAGATACAGACTCTGAGTTGCTAGTTTGTTTTTTTAAATTACTTATTTTTATTATTATGTGTTCATTGTCTTTGTTGTTCATATTTGAGCATGCTCATTTGCACACAACTTTATTGCATTGTTCATTAAAGCCAGAAGAGAGTACAAATCCCATGGAACTAAGAATATATAAAATTGTGAGTTTCCTAATTCATCATAGGATCCAATTTATAGCTTCTGAAATAGATAATTATCAAATTAGCTATCCAGCCCTAGTGGTAAGTTCTTTTTATTATTGGTGATTTACATATTTATGGTTATAAACTAGATAGTCCAATGACATTTTTTTTGTGTTTGGAAGTCGAGAATACCAATTGTCATAAAGCATGGAAAAAGTAAACAAACAAATCAGAACAAATCTAGACTGAGGCCTAATATAAGTTGTTGCTAGCTTTGTCTTCAAAGAAAACTAAAACATTGTAATCTAAACATTGATTGATGACCCAAAAGTATCTTCAACTATCAGGGTTACATGTATAAGAAAGTGCATTAGGGATATCAATAGGCCCTCCTTTTTTTCTTTATTATTCAAACATTTTCTGGTACAATATATCTTAAATACCATGTATTTCTATTATTGATTGCTTCTTTGTAAGTTTTTAAAGATGAATTGAGTTCCAATAAAACAGCTTTTTTGATAAGAAACATGAAAATTAAGACAATGTTGGCTACAAATATTTGCAAGCATTTTCTGATAAAGGAGTAATATTCAAAGTAAGCACAATTCTTATACTCTACAAAATAATAGGCAAGGCAGTCATATATATTTTTCAGTAATGCATATTACTAAAGATGAACAATTAGTAATATTATATGTATACTTAATACACAGGCATATATGCTTGTTTTCTACTATGGATATAGTATTACCATTAGACTATTAGAAAAACACGTAATTAGTAGATTTGGCAAACAAAATTAATTTGTTTCCTAGTTATAAATAAATTTCAGGTAGTAAATCACTGAATACATTTTCAAAATACTTTGCATGCCTTTTTAACTGCTAGAATATTTCCAGGTGGAACTAAACACCTACTTAAAAAAATTGTTTTGTAACTTGAACCTGACAACATAGCTGGTATCTTTTCAGAATATTGAAACACATATTTAGAGAAAATAAATGTGCCTTCTGTGTAACAAAAGTGAAAATATTTAAGATCCAGAGCATTAACAAGCTAGAAAGGTTTTTACGTGGTTAGGAGTACCAAATGCTCTTCTAGAGAACCTGGGTTTGATTTTCTAGCACAAATTGGGGCCAAGCAAGCATCCATACCTCCAGCTCCAGGGCATCCAATGTCTTCATTTATCTCTTCCTGCACCACGCACACATACATTGCACATTTATGTGTACAACCAAACACACACACACACACACACACACACACACACATGTAGAGGGGAGGGAAAGAAAGAGAGAAGATGTTTACACAACGTGATTTATATGTTTGAAGCTTTTCTTTTACTTTCTGAATTAATTTTGATTCCTGAGTTACTTTTTAGTACTTTCAAATTTGATCTCATTTACCTTAAAGAACTTATCCAGATGGTTAGCGATCCCTACCTGTCTATTCCTAATTAAACTTGAGTTACAACATATGGTTTTGGAAAGCATTGTGTATTATGCAGATGGAGGTGACTAAAGACAGTCCCCAGTGTTTCACTAAGAAGTTAATACTTTCTTCTCCAGGGAGGGAGGCCTGGCCTGGCCTACTTATAGTTTAAAGGTTGTGATTTTGAACACTATGACTTGGACATGCTGTATGAGCATGATTGTAGAACATCACCACTCAGTGTGTACATCTTCATTACCTAGTATACAGGCTGTCACTGTTCACAATTTGAACTTTCTCTATTCAGTCTTTAGCAAGTAGACACGTGCCACTCTGAGAACAGACCTAGAGTCTTCAGCATGTAGAACATAGTGTTTCTGTTTGCAGACCTTCACTGCTAAGTATGTAGATCCTCACTATTTCATCTGTAGCTTCATCATCCAGGCTTCACTGTGGCATTCCCAGGGCTAAAATGCCTCATGTTC
The DNA here is from genome assembly GCA_004025045.1 of Sigmodon hispidus. Classification (NCBI taxonomy): domain Eukaryota; kingdom Metazoa; phylum Chordata; class Mammalia; order Rodentia; family Cricetidae; genus Sigmodon; species Sigmodon hispidus. The sequence continues at coordinate 98,092 of PVIH01002745.1, read as the reverse complement.
ACAAAGTCAAATAATTTCTACCTTAAAATTACTGAGAATAAAACTCTCAATACTTTGCTTAGGAGTTCATGTATATATATGCTGAGAGAGAGAGAGAGAGAGAGAGAGAGAGAGAGAGAGAGAGAGAGAGAGAGAGAGAGAGAGACAGAGACAGAGAGACAGAGAGAGACAGAGAGAGCACAAAGCTATGTATGAGGAATTCTTCCAGGAGTCTACATTGCTTTAATAGTGGCCTTCAAATCTCTTCCAAATTGAAAACCTATTCATACAGTCTGATCTCTTCAGGTGTCAACATCCACAGTTCCTTCATGAGGCTCTTCTATGACAATTTCAATGCTTATTGCTTTTTCTTTTACATTTAATTCTCTTCTCTGAAAAATTTATAGTTTTCCTAGAACTGGCTATTGTTTTCTTTTTATACATGAGATTATTTTTCTTAAACTCTTTTTATTGTTATTTTATATGTATTTGATTTTTGGTGTTTCAATTTACTTCACCAGAAGTATGGAGTTCTCTTCTAAAATCTTGCTTCTCATATCAAATTATTCAATAAATTCTTCAACTTTAACATAAGTTTGCACCTCCAATCAGCTCACAAAACTTCACTCCAATTATTACAATCTACTTCAAGCCATTGTAATAACAAATTGGAGTTGCAGGCCCAATCTTCCCTATAAAATTCTGTTCTTCATGTAAATAAGAATTTGCAACATAACAAAATGGTTCTTATTTACTCCTGTGCTTTCAAGTTTCTTTAATTTTCAAATTTAATCTATGACATTGTCAGGGACCTAGTTTATTAATCCTCTAAGTCTCACTCTCTCTCTGCATGACTGAGTTACTCAGTTACTGTCTCTGACTTTGTCAATCAGAGACACATGAACAGTGCTACATTGCTTGCCCTCCTTCCCCTCCTCCCTCCTTTCTCTCTCTCTCTCTCTCTCTCTCTCTCTCTCTCTCTCTCTCTCTCTCTCTCTCTCTCTCTCACACACACACACACACACACACATTCACACATTCACACATTCCTAATGTACAAGATTTTTTTCTAAGATGAACAAGGTATGCCTGTATCCATTGCTTCCTTTTTCAATTGTTTATATTTCAACTGTTACCCATACAAAATGTTTTTCTATGTGTTTCCAATGGTACTCTGTTTAGCACATTGTCTGGAATTCTGTATCTTATCCATTGTTTGTAGAGCATTTTCTGTGCACTGAACAACAAGATTGTAAGCTTTTAGGAGATAATTGTATTTTTCACATTCCATTTGAATTTATCACACACTAATTGGGGCAAAGCACATGTGCAATACAAACTTGATAAACATCAACCAATTATTGCAAAAATTTAAAAATATACAATATAGTCATAAAAAACATAGATTGTCAAATGTGAATATTTTGATATAATGAGTTTTGGGTGTGAAATAATTTCCTATTTGATTAATTTTCTTATTTCGTTTTTGAGTGTTTCAGGAAAATGCAACTTACAAATCGCTACAGAAACAACTAATGAATCCTCTTTCTTCACATTGATTTTTCTGTTGGCGGGGGTGTATTTTGCTTTGTTTTGCTTGTCTTATTAGAAAAAAATTATCTCCTAAATTAGACTAAAAGAGTCTTGTTTTGTTTTAAAGACTTTATACAAATGCAAAATCAGGAAGATAATGTATGTATGGTTGCTCAAAATAAGAGAATATTACCTTAAATATATTTCAAAATTAATAATATTGAAATACTATTGCTATGTACAATATTTAAATAATAAATATTAAATGTGAATTACAAATCTAGAATTTTAGTATTTTAGAGATTTATTTATCCTGTACATTGTTCTGCCTGCTTGCGAGAAGAGAGCACCAGATCTTACTAAGGAAGGCAGTGAGCTAATATGTGGTTGCCTGGAATTGAACTCAGGATGTCTGGAAGAGTCACCAGTGCCCTTTACTGCTGATCCATCTCTCCAAGATAATATTTTATTTATTAATACTTTTATTTATATCCCACACTTTTGTCATTAAACTTTCTTTTATTAACCTTTTTATTTATTTATCTTTGTATTAATTTATTTATTAGTATTTCTATTGCTTATTCATTCTTTATTTTTGACATTTATACTTATTTATTATTATTTCTATAAATTTATTAAACTTTCTATTTACTTATTAATATTTTTATTTATCTTTTTATTAATTAAAAATTTTCTCAATGCATTTATTAACACTTTCATTTACACATATTTCTTTTTATTTATTAGTCTTTCTACTTATTTATCAAACTTTGTATTTGTTTATTTACTTTTTACATTTAATTCACTGATTAATTCTACAATTTACTTATTAATATTTCTATTTATTCATTAATAGTTCTGTTTATTTGCTAACCTTTTTACTTATTAATTTATTAATTTTTTTGCTTACTAATATTTATTTATCTATACATTTATTTTCATATCTTTGTTAACCTCATGTGGACTTTGGTCAGAACTCATAGTGCCGCTCAATAACCCTCAAATTCCCAAGTTCTCCTTCCTGGGCCTCCAGTCACAGGAATTAATTTACCATGTTTTTCACATTCAAAGAATCTTCTGATACTGTTGAAAACCCGATACTGTGCAGATAAAGATGCAATAACGGAAGTCAATGTTGAATTCACATCAAACATGTGATCTTTCAATAAAAATGGTAATAAATTAGAGAATTAATAGAGAAATAGAAAAATTAATAAATAAAAAATAGATAAATAAATTAATATAAAATTATTAATTTAATAAATAAATAGATTAATAAATATTAATAAATGGAAAGGTTAGTAAATTGAAAAATTAGTAAAGAGAAAAAATAATGAATAAGCAAATAAAAGATAAATAAATGGAACAATTTAAAGTAAGTACATAAATAGTTAGACAGTTTAATAAATAGGACTAATGAATAAATAAAAAAATTAGTTGATAAATGGAAATATTAATAAATTAAATGCATTTGTACATATAAAAATGGTGCCAACTCAATGCTCAGGGATCATATATACATATATATGTAATACCCATGTGTATATGTACATGTACACATGTGAGTATGTACACATATATATATTTATATATGTATGTTTATATATTTATATATAAAGAGATATAGTCTTAGTTGGCCAATACTACAGTAGTATCAGATATAAATTTTCTGATGTAAGGACCAGAAGCAGAGGCCAAGGCCTTTTCCTATATAACAGGAAAGCCCTGCCATGGAGTGCATTGAACATCTTCACTAGTTTCTAGATTCAGGGGTGACCTTGACATAAGATAAATTCAATTTGATAGGTGGGACTGAAATTGTGGAATCTCATTTTATATGCCTTCAGTAGCTTATGTCAGCCATCTGAGAAGTCATACACAGTCACCTCCTACCCCAAAAGCAATCTAATTAAAAAATGCCTTAAAATATAAAATATAGTAACTTTTACACAGTTACTTTTTGTTCAATAACATTGAGTCTTTAAGTTTTTTAGTAAAGAATCTTAGGTTTTTTTGAAAGACAACATGGACTTCATAACCTTTTCTTTAGGGAAACTTGACTCTATAAGCATTGGAGAAAATAATGTAGAAAATAGGTGAGTAAACAATTTTTCCAGAACAAAAACACGCATTCACAAACTGAAGGAAAGAGCGCAGGTTCACATATGAGATACACATACAGAACCACATAAATAAGAATTTGTTTTGAAAGAAATATAAGTTGTTTTGTAGACATATATGGAAAAGGTTTTTGCATTGCTATGTAATCTAAAATAAGAAGAAATATTAATATTTATTAAAAAAAACATACTTAGAATTTAGTCCCAGAATATGAAGAAAAAAGAAAACTAATAAACTCATTTCAAGAAATAGTAACAAAGATGATAAATGCATTTTATGAATTGTTTTCAAGCTATATGGTGGTCTAGAATGAATAGCAGTTACTGGAAGATTATTATAAATATTTAGATGCACAGAAGTAAGAAGAACTATGATAGATTCTTTTGTATAAAGCCACTCATCTTTGCTTTCCCTAGGGAAAAAAGGAGATACAAGCCACAGAATGTCATCTCCTTTCACTTATAATAGCTTCTAATGAAAATGTAATGTTTACACGATAAAAGTATTATCATTAAAGAGATTACAGGTACCTTTGTAAAAAGTGGGGGGGATAAAAGAACATCATATTGTCTAGAATGTGTTCATTCATTTCCTTAGTTTTACCTTTTTGTAACTAAAAGAAAAATGATAATATTAAGAATAAAGTAGTGCTGAAGGTATTGTTTTTAGATATCCCTTGTTAAATGCTCAACAATATTTATATTCCATTTTGTATATATTGAACACACTAATTTTTCCTTTCACATTTTCTCTTCTTTTAAGTAGAAAAAAAAAAAAAACAAACGAAGTAGAGTTTCATGCTTTATGGCTTCTCCCAGTCACTTTCAAGTTCATTGTTTTCCAAAGTGTGGTCTGGTAATGGATCTGGTCATGTCTAGCCTATAATCATAAAAATACATTTAAATGACACAAGTCCCACAAAACCTTTCAAATGCCACTTAGGAAAAAAACAAGCTCTGCTGATTGGCTTTTAAATTGGCAAATAAACGTTAAAACACATGTATATGTATTTAGTGTACATCCACTAAGGTAAAATATTTACATTTCTGTTCACTTTATTGATAGAGAAAGGACAAAAGATATAAATACTGTCACTATAGTCTAATATTCAGGAATCAGATAAAATGTTTAAGAGTAAATTATATTATAATTAAAATCTATTAAAACACAAATCAATAAAATTCTGCTTTTATCTTTCTCAATTATTTGGCTATGAAAATATAAACAAAGCTAATATTTAGCAAAACCTGATTTGTAGCATTGAGTTGGTGAGGAATCAATTGTCGATAGAAACTGTAGCCATTTTACCTATTTGAGCTTAAATTATTTCTGTGATTTTACCTGATTTAAATTTATGAACTGGTTACTTTTGATATGTTGATTTATTATTTTGAGATCGCTGTTGATCATGGCCAAAATTCAAATACATAGAATAAAATAATACCATCATCATAATAAAACATAGCTATGGTGTCATGTATTTATTTTTATAAAATTATAAATATGTAATCATAAACATAATTAATAATTACAAAAATGATAAAATGCGTTATCCTAATGTTGCTGATGAAATTGTTGATTAAAGCTAGCTTTACAGAGTATAATGGGATCACTGTTGTGCTATAGGTTTTGTCAGCCACTCTACATGTATCTATATTGTTTAGTTTGATTTGAGTATCTCAATTCTGTGTCTTTAAATTACTTTTAGACTGACACTGGATTGCCTGACATTGATCCTATTTACTGAGGACCCTGAGTTTAGATCATTTAGCATTAAATTTTAAGCCTGCCCAGGAAACATGATATCTTTCAAAGTATATTTTAGTTTAACACAACACAGTTGTTTATCTTCATTTTATTCTATCAGATATAAGTAACTTGTTTGGCCCTGATTTCAAACATGCATATCAACATTATGCAAATTATTTTCCATAAGTAGTAGCATCCTGTTTACGAACATTGTGCATTTAAAACAGGATTCTGTTTCTCAGACTAAATGAGCAAACAAAAAAATGCACTTTAGATAGTCAGATAGTCATACATATTAAAACAAAATTAAGGTTTTTTGTGCAAATATTTTAAATACCAGATATATTCCCAGGTCCCTCCTTTAAAACTGCAAAGGAACTGGGCTTTACCAATTATAGTCTGGATCTTATCCATTGGTGGTCATAATACTTCCAACTATACAGAATACTCAGAAGTCTGTAGTCATGTTAAAGCCTAATTACATTTTTTCACTATGTAAATATATTTTATTAAACAAACTCTGATTTATCCAAGCATACACAGAATGAATAATGTACAAATACTTCTTCATAGAAGAATATGAGAAATTTCAGAGATGGTTTCATAAGAATATTTTCTTTTTTTAATTTAGAAATGACATGCTTTTTTATTTTATTAGATTACATTATATCATATTGTTGATTATATAGGTACAAATACATACACATGCATGCAATATAGCCTAAGGTACATAGTAGTGTCAACATTATGTTCTTTGTCATTTTTTTTTTTTGGAAAATCAATATCAAACTTTATACAAAAAAGCAAAACATCCAGAAGAGCTAAAATAAAAAACATACAGTAATAAACATGAAACAGGCTAATCACATTTAATTATATTTTAAAACTAAGAGAAAACTATTTAATTATACTCATCACTGTGTCCTGCCTGAATTTACCTTACTGCTTGGTTTTGTGAGTTCAAAGAAGAAAATAATGCTATCATACTAGTTATGAAGACAATTGAAAATATCAAAGGAAAAATTGTTTCCTCTCTGGAAACAGTAATACAAATGACAGATGCCTTAATTTTTAATAGCTTGAGTCAGTCCTAATCTCATGGCTATACTTGGCTAGGATTTAATAATTGTTTTGTCTACATAAAATATTCAAAGTTAACATTGAAGGTATTGTTATGTTTCAAAAATATATAACTGTGACCTATGAAATGGTGATGTCATGATGTAAAGAATCATTGAAACAGTTAATGAACATTATTGAAACACTGACTATCTTCCATAACTAATAAGTCATCAATCTATGTATTTGATGTTTTTGCCAAAATTTAATTTTAACATAAAGTTATAAATTAACTGTTGAGTTTATACCTAGATATATATCACATCTGAAAAAAAATAATTTAAAACTGATCAATCACTTATTCATAGTCTAAAGTCTATTGTATTGAATTTTAGGAGTATATCTTCCAGTGAACATAATCTTTCTCAAATGTAACTCCTATCATTTTCTTTCTTTAATTATCTTCAAGATTTATTTTTATTATGTCAAATATGTGCATATGAGTGACTCTATATGTTGGTATTAACTTCTAAGTGCAGGTGTCCTCAGACTATATAAAGCCCTTGGAAGATGGAGTTGTAGTTGGTTGTTAGCTGCCTGATGTGAGTGCTGGGAATCAAATTTATGATCCTTTCAAGAGCAGTAGGTGCTCTTAATAGAGGAGTCATCTCTTCAGCCCTCTTATTGTTTGGGTAAGATATTTAACACAGCATTTGTTATCCTGGGTCTAAAGAGATGGCTCAGCAATCAAAAACCACTTATTGTAATTGGAGTGCAACCAAGTTTGGTAGAGTATCCATATAGAGTATCTCACAACTACCTATAACTACAGTTCAAGATCATCTAACACCATATGGTTTCTAGATATTCTCACTCATTAGTAGTGTACCTCTTTACTTCAAGTTCTACAAATAAAAAGAATTAAAAAAAATCAAAGTTGGTTTAACTCTTTCTGGATGACCCCTAATCCGCTCTAGTATCTGTCAGCTTATCTTCTTAATACCAAAAGTTTTATATATTTGATGCATCTTCTTGATAAACATATACTATGTAGGGGTTAGAAAAATTAAAGAATAGAGAAAATGTGTAAATATAGACCAAAATAAATACTACAGTAAGAACAGCCTTAGACTAAGGGAATCCTTGGTAGCAGAGTTAACTTAATAGATGATAAAATTATACAGATAACTGAAATAATAACAATAATACTAATAACATTTATAAATGTCTGAGAGATCAAATGAAAAAACTAAATCATTAACCAATACATGTATCCCAAAAATCTCTGCTATTAATAGATTAACTTACATGGTCAAATAAATTTCAAACTTAGTGAATTAGTATTTTGAGAAATACTGAGTGTTTGAAATCATTTATTTAAATCATTCATATATGATGCTTAAAGAGAAATTATAATAATATATTTAACATTTCATTTTAACCTATTGGAAGGCAAATATTATATGTATGTTTTAGTTTAATGAATTTATAAATTTAAAGGTTACTATGAGTTTTTTCTATGTATGAATCTGAAATTTTTCAAGCAGGTTTAACTTGATGCCCATGTAAGAGTGAATGAATCCCTGAATCTTTACATGAATCTTAAACAAGCAGCAGACTCAAGAGAGCTCTAAATCCACGTGCTGATTGTCTATTCACACTGCCAACAAGCCAGATGGCATTCCAACATTTAAAAAGGAAGAGCATTTTCAATATCCATATAACACCTGCTTTCTCCAGTTATTACATACTGAAAAGAAAGATGAAATAAAGGATGCTATTTAACATGTATAATGTATAAGTTTTATGATTAAACAAAAGATATATGTGCATACTATTGTATTATTCTCCTACCTAATGTGCTTGTCATAGTATATTGATGTTAAATGACATGTCACAAACATTTAAAATCACACATTTAGGAACCATCCACTTATTTTAAAGTTCTTACTTTAAACAAATAAGACAACTATATGTGTCAACTGAGTGCTATGAGGTATAAATTTCATTTATGATATTTCAAAAGTTTTCATATAATTAGTTGGCCTAAAATTTTTATAACTTTTGAAGTAATGTATGCATAGGTTCCTAAGGATGTTTGACAAATATCATTTTCTTTTTATACATATGTTAAATTGTATATAGTGCCACAATAAATACTTTTCATCCATATGGACACAAGACACTTAAATATTACTCGGTGTTATTCAAAGTGAACTGTTTCTGGATACAAGGTTCTTGTACAAGTACATTGTGTAACAGGTGATGTAGCTGTCTTTAATAAATGAGAAGATAAAGTAATCATGTGAAATATTTGAAACTGTATTTGTATCCCTATGCCTCTATACAGTTCTTTTGAAGATTTTGTGTTGCTGATTCTTTTTCATCATTTAAGCCAAAAGCATTTCAACTACCAACTTTAGCAATTGAAATTTTCTTCTGTTACACTAAGCATTTGAACCAATTTACAGCCTAAAAGAAATGTAATAATTTTAAGTCTTTATTCTAATTCCAAGTTCAATGAATATTTAAGTATTACACTTTATATTACTTTTTTTTAATAAATTGTGGTGAAATTATATAATTTTCTGTTTGCTTCTTTTTTTTACAAACACTCTATGTATCCTCCCATGTATTATTTCAAATTTATGGCCTCTGCTTAGATTAATTTTTTGTTATATACATCATATGTGCATATAGATGATATAAATGTCAATATACTCTTAAATTTATAAATATAATCAGCTCAGTCTGCACAGTGTTACTTACTCCTATGTAACATATATGTGTAGTTCTCTGCCCATATAAGTGAACTTCTTTTTGCATCAGAGAGGAACATTTACTGACAACAACCATCAGTCAAAATGCAGAGCTTTAGAGACCACTCTCAATTAATATATTTACAGTATAATCTCTAAAAACTTAAGTACAGAGATCAATGAAGAAGATAGAAAAAATTTGTAAAGCCAGAGAATCAGAGAATTTGCTGGGAAATTTTTATCTCCTAGAAATGTCAGAAGCTAGACACACACAATTTCACCATCATGACTGTCTGAATAAATTTTTTCCAATATATTTGTTTTTGAACATATTTATAAACATAGTTGAGCTAATGCTTTTGAGATACCACCTTACAGCTGTCAGACTGGCTAAGATAAAAGACACAGATGACAGCCTATGCTGGAGAGGTTGGAGAGCAAGGGGAACACTCCTCTATTGTTGATGGAAGAGTAAGCTTGTTCAGGCACTCTGGAGTTCATTATGGTAGTTTCTCAGAAAACTGAGAATCAGTCTCCCCAAGAATCCAGCAATATCACTACTGGGCATATACCCTAAAGATGCACATTCATACTCCAAAGGCATTAGCTCAACTATGTTCATAGCAGCATTATTTGTAATAGCAAGAACCTGGGAACAACTTAGATGTCCTTCAACTGAAGAATGGATTAAGAGAATGTGATATATCTACACAATAGAGTACTACTCAGCAGTAAGAAAAAAATGATATCCTAAAATTTGCATCTCTGGATAAAGCCGACTTTATGGTGGTGGATGATACTTTTTATATGCTGTTGGATTTGATTTGCCAGAATTTTGCTGAGAATTTTTGCATCGATGTTCATGAGGGAAATTGTTCTCTAATTCTCTTTCTTTGTTGCATCTTTGAGTGGTTTGGGTATTAGGGTAATTGTGGCCTCATACAAAGATTTTGGCAATATTCTTTCACTTTCTACTCTATGGGACACATGTTTGTTTTCTTTTTCTTGGTTTTCTTGAATTTCTTTCAGGGATTTGTTTATCTCTTCCAATTTTTTGTTTGCATTTTCTTCTATTACATTAAGGGAGGTTTTTTTATATCCTCTTTTAAGGCTTTTATTAGCGTCATAAAACTGCTTTTAAAGTTGTTTCCTTCTGTTTTCTCTTCACTGTTGTGCTCAGGTATTGATGCTACTATAACCACATGCTTTTTCTGGGGGTGTCTTGTTGATCTTTGTATTGTGTGTATCTTGCACTGTCCTGTCATCTGACCATTGCTTCCTCCGTTCACTCTTGGTCAGCTCTCATTTGGCATTTAGTCAGTCACAGACCTGGGAGCTCTTAGCCACCTATGTGTCCAGAGGCTTGGCTGGACCCATGTAGTTGCAGTGTGATGATGCTGATTGCGGTTTGTGCATGAGGTTGCCCACAGCAGCTGTGTTTTGTTGGAACATGGCCATGGTGATGCTCTCCCAGCATTCTTTGGTTTAGCGTGGAGCTGGGTGTGTTTGGGGTATGTGAGGGGGTGTCCCTGGGCTGGGGTTCAAAGAGTAATAAATTCTATGCTTGGCCTGAGGGACAGCGTGGTGCTCATCTCTTAGCTGTGTGTCCAGAGGCTCCATGTACATAGTTTTTATACTACTTTGCTTTAAAAATAATTGCAAGAATATATGTAATTCTGGTAAAAGCTTTTTATTAATGTATTTATTTTATTTTATTTATTTTTTTATCTTACATACCAACCACCGTTCTTCCTTCCTCCTCTGCTCCAGCTCCTCCTTAGTTTCCCCCCTTTATCCACTCCCCTTTGTATCAAGGCTGAGCAATATATCCCTCTATAAGAAATAGGCTCCAAAAAGCCAGTTCATGCACTGGGGATAAACTCTGGGCCCACTGCCATAGGCTCTACAAACTACCCAAGCCACACAGCTGTCATCTACATTCGGAGGTTTGGTCCCATGTAGGTTTCCCGGCTATCAGCCCAGAATCCGTGAGTATTCAATAGCTCAAATCAGCTGTCTGTGTAGATTTCTCCATCATGATCTTGATCCCCTTTCTTGTATAATCCCTCCTCCCTCTCTTCATTTGGAATGAGAGTTCGGCCCAGTGCTTAGATGTGAATCTCTGCGTCTGCTTCCATCAGGTGCTGGATGAAGATTCTATTATGACAACTAGAGTGATCATCCTACAGAGGAAGGCCACTTTTGGTACCCTCTCCTCTACACTGTTGCTTAGGGTCTCAGGAGGGGTCATTCTATTGGATTTCTGGGAGTTTCCCTAGCACCAGGTTTTGCCCTAACCCCAAAATGGCTCCCCGCTGTCCCTTTCTGTCTCTCCCCAACTCTACCACCCAGTTCTCTTATGTTGAGATTATCAATGTCAATTTGTATGTATGCACACAAGATGTATCCTTTTTTTTCTAGTGAACTTGAATATATTCATAATTTTAATTTTCTTCCTCACTTTTATTTCTTTTCTTTATTTCCTTCTTATTCATACATACACAGCACATAATAGAAGCACTTAATATAATAGTTTAATTTAATGTAATAAAGTAACTCATACCTTTAATAAGCTCATTATTGAGATTATAGTTCTGCTAGAACTAAAATATTTGTAAAACTTTCATGATAAACAGCAAATAGTTTTACGTTTGTGATTGTCAAGTAAGAGTTTCTAGCTCCGTAAATTGTATGGGAATACAATTGCCAAGGAGTAAAGGGTGCTACAAGTGTGAGATTCACTGACCTGTGGAGACGTGGCAATTCCACCAACAATGAGAAGCATGAGCAGTCTTGCTTTGTTTGCTGCCCAATGGCTTTGGTGAAAAACTGCTACCAACTCAGAGGACAGCAAATGGCATTAAAATTTAATTCCACTGATCATGTAGGCAGAAATTACATTCAGACTCTGCTTGTTAAAAAAAATATTTGGACTGTTGAAAAATATGTTGAAATTACTGTAGTAAACAATGTTATGGGGCCATTGTACATAACAGTTTTAAGGTTATTATGTATTCAAATACATTTTTACCTATATATGTGACTGCTTCATCTATCTTTTGTTTCAATATAAACATTTTAAAAATTTCACTATTTATTACTGTTTAATCTTAAGGTTCTAGTACAATTATTTTCTGAATTATTAAATAATTATGAAATATATGAATCTTATTCTTAATGACACTGGTGTAAAATACTATGTAATTTCTACATCCAAAGTTTTCTCAATTATTCATAGAATCAAAATATGAACTTATACAAATGGATAGTATTGTATATACTCTATTTGATATATAAGTTTGAAATATCAGAGAGATAGAGAAGCAAACCACAGTTACTTCTTACTCTGCTAACTCCTCAGGTCTGTCTCTAGGAATCTTCCAACTGCAAGTCTTTCTGTCCTCAGCCAAGAAAGGAAAAAGAGAAATGTCTGAGAAAGCTGAAAAACTTTTCTCCCCCACCCCCATCTAGACCAGCTCTTTTAACTTCCTCTTTCCACATTCCTAATACTAGAATTAAAGTTGTGGGTTGCCACTCTCTCACCATCATGACTTGCCTCTGTATTTGACTCTCTGATATTCGAGACTAATTTTATTAAAGAGAAAAGAAAGTTTAGCTCAAGAAACCCCATTTTATATTCTTGTATCTATTTAATTAAAAGGCAAAATAATGTTTAATTTTTCATTCCTTGCATGGGGCCTACCCAGTTCTGGAAGAATAATAGTCATGCCTGACTAGTCCTGGGAAAAAAATATGTCCTAAAAGGATAGATCTAGCAGGGGGCCTGCCTAGTTCTGAGAGAAGAATAGATTCCTGCTTGTCCAGTTCTGGGAGATTAGCCAAGACATCTGAGAAGTTCTGGGAGAGGAATAGATTCTTGCTTGCCCAGTGCTGGGAAAAATTAGCCACCCCAGGTAGGGTCCACAGGGGTCTTGCCAAGTTCTGAGAGAAGAATAGCTTCCTACCTGCCCAGTTCTGGGAGAGTAGCCAAGACATCTGCCAAGTTCTGGGAGAGGAATAAATTTTTTCCTGCCCAGTTCTGGGAAAAATTAGCCACCTCAGTTAGGGTCCAGTTGGGTTCACCAAGGTGGGGTCCAAAAACACCCTGGGACAGAAAGTCCTTCAGCACAAGCCAATCAGTAGTACATCAGCACTATACTCTCAAGCAACCGACTATGTTGTTGTTTTTGCCTATAAAATCCTTACAGATATTTAGGACAGCAAACTACTCCCTGCTTTGTTATCACAGAAGCTTGAAGTATGTTCCCTGCCTGGTTTGTATTGAGCTGCCAATAAACTTTGCTGTTTCATTCCGGACATCCCTGTCTCTGGTGATCTCTCTGGGAGTCAAGCTTTGTGCATAACATATATACCACAGATAGTTCTCGATTTGAATGTTATTTCTCACAAATGTTGCTAAATGTTAAAAATAAGAAACAGGATGATTTGGAACCTGAGTTTGAAGTTTTAATGTTTATAAATTCAAAAGTCAGATCATGCTTCCACGATTAATATGTACCTTGATTTAAGACCATTCAACTCTACTTCAATAAAATAAAAATACATTGTATAAGTTTATGAAATTATCAAAAAATAAATATGCTAAGTCATTATAAACAATCCTTGGTGTCATTCTCTGTGATCTGAGTTAAATATGAGAATAAATTAATAGACTTTTTATTTTGAAATAAACCAAAAGCATTTTAACTGCTGTTACTTTAGAAGTGAAAACTGAATCTTTAAAATCATAATTTCATTCAGTTCCAAAACATCTTTAAAAACTCAATATTGTTAAGATTAGTCATCTGCTAAAGAATTGTGATGATTCATTCTATCAAGTAAAATAATGCAGTGTGTATTACATAGAGCAAGAAAGTGATAAATGTTGCATACCACCTGGTTAATTCAATTTTGCAGAAATAATCCCCATGCATTTGAAAATCACCAATAAGACAATTACAGAGGTTAGTAAATGGACAAGTAGAAAAAATATTTAACAGCTGAGAAAAAACTAAGCCTGTGTTAAAAATGAAAATAAATAAGAAAAAGCTTATGACTCACATAGAAATAATTATATGTTTTACATACTTATGTCAATATTTACAGATATATTTATGCCATTAGAATATAAGACTTCTATGATATTCTTAAATAAAGTGTTAAGTTAATAAGTACATGACTAAAGTAGCTGATAATAATGATAGGCTATTTTTTGAATTAATAACCTGTACTTTAGTAAACTAATTCACTCAATTCCTTTGAGAATTTTTACTGATATTTTTATCCAGGAATATAGGAAAATAGAAAACAACCTTAAATTTGATGCCCAAAATTTCATTTAACACTACCTTATCATTGTTGAGAACCTAAAACTAAAAGCTGATGCAGTCTTACTGAATCTCTTGCAATACTTATCAATGCAACAAAAGTGGGCTGAATCAAATATCAATTTCTCCAATTGAAATATAATAATAGAATAAACCTTAAGCCCAGTTCAGGTCAAAATGAGTAGTATAACCTAGAAGAGAAAGTAAAAGCTACACAAACCAGTTTGAGAAAATTGGAGCAACGAACAACGAGATTAATGGAAAAAAAAATCAAAGCAGAGTGAAATTTTCAACCACATGTTGTAGGAATAAAATGGCAATTGGAAAAGACAAAGATAAACAGTATTATAGGTAAAAAGTTTACAACAAAATTTCACATAGTATCAGTAAAATCAGAAGAATGTTCTCTGCTTCTCCAAGCTTTATTTACACACCGCTGCTATGATGCGTATCACCTACATAATTATGAGGACAAAGTGATCCACAATGCTTTTTCATATCTGTAGCCCTCTGCTGTGTGAGGCTAATGTGAATCTTAGTGTAATTTCAACATAGTTTTTATGGTTTAATAAAACTTGCACACATTAAAATGCTATTAAAGTGTTACACATGGTTAATAATACTTATAGACTTTGGAAAGTGGCCATTATTAAATAGCACAAAATTTTTTAATATCTGTAAGCTTTGAACTAAAAATCAAAGTAAAAACTTGTGATATCTGAATATTTTCTCTCCCTTTTGTAAATATGCATTCTAATTTAAGTACATAGCAATGAAAACAAGAAACAAAGAAATAAATAAAATATACTATTAAAGCAGTGTTGTCTTTTTTTTCATCTTTTTAACTGACGATAACTCCTATACTATGACTAAAAGTATTTGTTTCTTTCTTGGGTCTCAGCTTTTTCTAACTGTGCAATATCTATGTCACTCAGAGACCATTTCCTTTAATGCTTTAACCATATAAATCAATATGGATTAGAAGTTATTAGCAATGAAATTATCAGATATTACTTTATCTAAACAAATTGAAATGTTCAATTACTTTAAATTATTAAATTCTTCAAAAAGTCTGACTTAAAAGCTAGAGAATTGGAGAAATGGCTCAATGGTTGTGATTATTGCTGTTCTTCAAGAGAATTCAGGTATAATTTACAGCTACACTAAAGTTTATTCAAGAGAGTTACCAGGTGCATACAGCGGCAGAAAAGCAGAAAAGAAAGAGAAAGATCTGTAGTGGGATTATGCTGGTAATGTAAATATTTGTCCTGCCTATGGGTTTAATAAAAAGCTGACTAGCCAAAGGCAAACAGGAAGTGTGGGCGGGGCTGCCAGGCTAAGAAAACACAGGAACATCTCAGTGCAGACACAGATGCCAGAGTCACTGGAGCTGCCAGGAGACGCAGAGGAAATGCTGCTCAGAGAAAAGGTACCAAGCCGCACAGGTGAAAAAGATGGGTTGAGTTCAGATGTAGGAGCTAGCAAGTTATAAGCCTGGGCCCTAGGTCAATCAGTGTAAAAATAATATAGGCATGTGTGTGATTATTTGAGGCAAAACAGGGCTGAGAATGAGTCCAAACATATGGTTCAGGCCTGGAAAATCTGGGCCAGAATCTTTTACAACAAAGGCCATCTTTCATGGGGCAGCTTCTTTTAAGAGAAGGGGTAGGAATAGATTTACATAGCCACACCTAGGTGTGTGCTCTCTGTATATAATGTGATCTATCAGTGCCATGTTGGCTTTACCATGTGGCTGCTACCGGCCAGGAATTCTTATCTCACCTGGCTCTATGTTGTGTTTACCATGTGGCATGCTGGGAATCTTTACATCTTACCTACCCAACTTTGTTGTTTTTTTGCCTCTCTGTTTTAAATCCAAACCCTCAAACCAAAAAATCTCCATAAATCAAAAATCAAATCAAACAAACCAAAGAACCACAATACAAAGAGTGTTAAAAATTGAACTCACACCACTGAATATGCGCAAGAATGCATGTTCTACATTTGATCATGGATGAGCAAGAGGACCAAAGGGGCCTATATCAGTACTTAACTGTTTGTTAGTTATAGACTTGGGCGTGAAGGGTAATTGCCTTCACTGGAGTATTCCTTGGTCATCCCAGCAAGCTCCAATCAATGGTTCCAATCCAGTGCTCATAGAGATAGCTGTGACTAGACTAAATCGTTTATAAAATAAAACAAACAGTCATAAATATTGAAAAAAAGAGGGAAAGATTAGGGAGGGGTATAAATACAGAAAAATATGAGAAAGAAGAGAGGTAGAAAACTCAGGATGAATGAGATACATGAATATAATTGTTAAATAAATATAAGAAAAAACAATTACTTGAAACATACATTATTGAATTGTAAATCTTCATTGTAAAAAATGATGGCATGTGCTTTAATATCTAAAATATGATTCTCATTTCCATGTTACTTTTAATGTTAAAATGACCTTATACCAAAAATTATTTGAATGGGAGTTACATAATTAATTAAAAATTTAAGAGTATTTTAGGGCCTGTTAACTGAGATATATACACATATTAACAAATGTAACTTGAAAAATCCTATTAATAAGTTATGGTGAAAAGTTAATTCATATATCTTATTACATATTATAAGTAGTAGTAATTTTTTACATTGTATTTTATCATTATCAAGATTTACATACAAAAGTTATGTTTGTCTTTTCATTCCTCACTATATTCCTGAATTTTTGTTTTCTTTGTATAAGAATACATATAGTTTTATTTATTTATTATTTAAAATAAATTATTCTCTTACACAGAACATATCCACCCCAGGTTCCCTTCCTTCCAGTCCTCCTACTTCCTCTTACAAACCTATTCATTCTTGCCCAGATCCACTACCCCTCCATTTCTTTTCTTTAGACAAAAGCAAGGTCTTTAAGGGACAACAACTAAACAGGACAAAATAAAATTCAATAAGACAAGATTAAAATCCTCATGTTGAGACTAGACATGAGAACCCAATAGGAGGAGAAAAGTCTTAAGAACAGGCAAAAGGTGATATACATGCTCCCATAGTTTGAAGTCTCACAAAACCATCTACAGCCATAACATAGATGTAGAGGACTGGGTGAAGACTGATGAAAGCCATGTGCTTGCCACATTGATCTCTGTGAGCCCATGTGAGCCCTGCTTATTTGATTTGGTGGGACATGTTCTCCCTGTGTCCTCTGTCTCTTCCGACTCCTACAATCTTTTCTTTACCTCTTCTAAAGAGTTTTCCCAGTCTCTATGGAGAAGGACCTAATGGAGGCCCCTAATGTAAACTTTATGCTTAATATGTGGTTGTAGATCTCTGTACTTGTTATAATCTGCTGCCTTAGGAGGCCTCTGAATCAAGACTAGACAAGGCATTGATCTATAATTATAGCAGACTATCATTAGGAATTATTTCATTGACTTTTTGTCATTTATATTTAGTTCTCCTCTAGGTCTATGAGCTACTCTGTCTCTGGTGTCTGGAATCCAGGCATGGACTCCTTCACCAAGACTGGGCCTCAATTTAAACCAAACATTTCTTAACCACTCCCATAAGTTCTGTGCCATCACTTCCTGACACATTTTATACACCAGTAAGATTGTAGGTGGTGGGCTTTGTAGGAGGGAGGGATCTTCTAATAATGCAGATTGTTGTGTATGTTTTTCTTTTCATAAGCTAAAGATTGCTGTATTGTATCAAAGAGACTAGAACATTGAAATGAAGGTTCCAAGCCTGAAGCAGCTCACCCTTTCTACATTCAATGACTTGAGTGGAAGAAGAACTCTAAACAACCCAGGCAGATGTGAGGACAGAGGGTTACCTGTAGAAAACTGACAGTGGAGCCCCAGTGTCAAGGACAGTTTCCATGCAACTTATTAAATGCAGAAGTCATTATTTATTGATTCCTTACATGGATTGGTTTTGTTGTTGTTGTTTTTCTTTAGAATATATCAATGTCTTTTAAGGATCTCTACTAATTTAGCAAGGCAGAAGTTGAAACCATGAAATTTAAAGATAAATCAGTGGAACTATAAAATATTATACTGATGAGATAAGTCACAACCACCAGATAAAGCCCCTCATTTGTGGCGGCTCCTATCACCAAATCTAGAGATGTTAGTATATATTCTGGAATTAAAGAGGGTCATTCAGGGTATGTTGAAAGGTTTACTATAGAGAGTTGGATATAAATTACAGATAAGGTGAAATGAAAAAATGTGGTGGTGGGTATTAACTAGCAGTGAGGAAGGAAAGTCAATACAAAAAGAGAGGGGGAAGATTTAAAAAATGGTAAGAATGTTTGAAAAGCCATAAGAAATCATTAATTTTAATTATCAAATGATACACATGATATATATCAATATATATCCATATATATGTGTGTTATGTGTTTGTGTGTGTATGTGTGTGTAGGACAAAGGAGGAAGTTTGGAATGGATACATATACACAGGAATGTGTGAATTGCATTCTCTCTCTTTCTCTCAGAGAGGACTTCTTTTATTTGTCTTCTAAAAATGCATCTGTTATGTTTAGTAAGGCAGAAATGTACTTAAACAATTCTTAAGAACTTACAAGATTTCATCATATATTTCTCAAGCTGTCTACAAAATTTCTTCTTTTATATCCAGAGAAACAAAAAGATTAGTCATTGGCCATCAATTCCACATTGATAATGCACCACTTCTCCAGGCAGTTCAGGCATGAAACAGTTGACTCTTGAGGTTTTTGTTGTTGTTTGTTTTTGTTTTTATACTAGCTCAAGTTTTGGCTGACTGCTTGTTGTTATGAGGTCCCAGACATGGAGTCCTGAAAGGCAAGACTATAAAAACAATCTTTCTTTCTTGCACCCAATCTTAGCATACCAAGTATTGGATGATCTCATATAAGACAGAGAAGGATCAAGAGAGTCCAACTTCTTAGCAGACTCTGTTCCTCATGGGACATACCGGATACTTCCTAGCAAAGATATGCAATAAAGCCTGGGAATTCAGACTTAAGATTGAGCCCACTGCCACTGATTCTTAAGCTAGCCATTCTAGACCCATAAGTAGATTTAAAATATTGTTCTCCATAACCATATGTTCACACATTTCTTTTGGTCAGTGTACCAGTAAGGTTTTAATAACCATTTCTATGTGAAATATTTTCTGGATCAGTGCCTCTCAAAGGGCAAACAATAGGATACAAAGAGACTGAGTAGGAGTAAAAGAGGGATATGGATTTTGATCTTTTCCTATAATATTTTTCATTAGCCTAATTATCCCCAATATACTTTAGGGGAACACCTCTCTTTTCTAGAATCATTCTCTTATTTCTTTTTTTTTCTTTTCAATGTGATATTTTATTTATTTTCTTTTTTACTATGAATAATGAAGTCACATTTTCTATCCTTGTATATCCTTATTCAAGGTCCCTTCCCCCTCCCACCACATCAGGTCACTCTCTCTTCTCCAAAACATCAAGATTTAACAAGAGTTTTTAAAGTTACATCTGGTGGTTTTTGACTCTTCCTCCACCCCCGACCCAGTCTAGAACAATTGACAGTTTCCATTTGTTTTCCCCCATGAATTTGGCTTTCAAGGGGCTAAGGTGATTGTATTGAGAGTGTTATATATTCTCAGTTTATCTGGTACCATTTAACTTGTTTCTTTGCTTTTTTTCTGTATACTTTTTATTATTATTATTATTATTATTATTATTATAAACAAAGAAGTCATGCTTTCTATCCCTGTATATCATTATTCAAGGTCCCTTCCCCCTCCTGCCACATCAGATCATTTTTTCTTCTCCATCACTCCCCATCCCCTCCCTGGGTAGGCAGCAGACAGTCCCATGGTCCCACAGACACAATGTTGCTTACTTCAGTCTCCTCTGCTGGCAGATCCAGTTTTGTCCCCCCTACCTGAAGAGTGAGTCAGGTGTTCCTTTAGGTGGAGTGGGATCCGAAGAGTCAGTCCAGGGTGTTTCTGATCCCAAGCTGTTCAGTGGTTGTGGTTTGCAGCTTGTGCATGCTTGGCTTTTTTCTTATTGGTTTGTTTAGAGACCACTAATGAGTGAGTACATCCCCTGCTTATCTTTCTGAGTTTGTGATACCTCACTCAGGAGAATATTCTCCAAGTCCATCCATTTGCCTGCAAATTTTAGGATATCATTTTTTCTTACTGCTGAGTAGTACTCCATTGTGTAGATGTACCATAGTTTGTTAATCCATTCTTCAGTTGAGGGACATCTAGGTTGTTTCCAGGTTCTTGCTATTACAACTAATGCTGCTATGAACATAGTTGAGCTAATGCCTTTGGAGTATGACTGTGCATCATTAGGGTATACACCCATAAGTGGTATTGCTGGGTCCTTAGGGAGATTGATTCTCAATTTTCTGAGAAACCACCATGCTGTGTTTCAAAGTGGCTGAACAAGCTTACACTCCCACCAACAATGGAGGAGTGTTCCCCTTGCTCCGCATTCCCTCCAACATAGGCTGTCATCTGTGCCTTTTACCTTAGCCAATCTAACAGGTGTTAGATGGTATCTCAAAGTTGTTTTGATTTGCATTTCTCTGATGGCTAAAGATGATGAGCACTTTTTCAGGTGCCTTTTAGCCATTCATAATTCCTCTGCTGAGAATTCCCTTTTTAGATCTGAACCCCATTTTTGATTGGGTTATTCAAGGTTTTGGGCTCTAGATTCTTGAGCTTTTTATATATCTTCAAGATCAGTCCTCTATCACTTGTAGGGTTGATGAAAATCTTCCCATTTTGTAGGTTGTCGTTTTGTCCTATAGACAGTGTCTTTGACTTTACAGAAGCTTCTTACCTTCAGGAGATCCCACTTATTGATCGATGATCATAGTGTGTGTGCCACTGGTGTTATATTTAGGAAGTGGTTGCCTGTGCCAGTTCATAGAAGTGTATTTCCCACTTTATTTTCTATCATGTTTAAAGTGGCTGGGTTTATGTTGAGGTCTTTGATCCACTTGAATTTGAGTTTTGTGCAGGCTTGGATCTATTTGCATTTTCTAAACACTTCCATCCGGCTATGCAAACACCATTTGTTGAATATACTATCTTTTTTTCCATTGAATTTTTTGGGCCTCTTTGTCAAAGATCAGGTATTCATAGGTTTTTGGGTTAATGTCTGGATCCTTAATTCTACCCCTTTGATCTACAAGACTGTTTTTATGCCAGTATTAGGCTGTTTTTAGTACTGTAGCTCTATAGTATAACTTGAAGTCAGGGATGGTGATACCTCCCGAGGTTCTTTTGTTGAGTAAAATTGTTTTGGCAATCCTGGCTTTCCTGTTATTCCAAATGAAATTGAGTATTCTTCTTTTAAGGTCCAAAAAATATTGTGTTGGGATTTTGATGAGCAGTGCATTGAATCTGTGGATTGCCTTTGGTAGTATTGCCATTTTTACTATGTTGATCCTACCAATCCAGGAACATGGGAGAGCTTTCCATTTTCTGATATCCTCTTCAATCTCTTTCTTCAGTGATTTAAAATTTTTGTCAAATAGGTCTGTTACTTCTTTGTTTATAGTTACTCCAATGTATTTAATACTATTTGCAGTTATTATGAAGGGTAATATTTCCCTTATTTCTTTTTCAGCTCTTCTATCTTTAGTGTATAGAAGGGCTACTGATTTCTTTGAGTTAATCTTGTATCCTGCTACTTTTCTGAAGGTGTTCATCAGCCGTAGCATTTCCTTGGAAGAATTTTGTCCATTGTTCAGGCTATGGTCCTAACCCAGCAATATTAACTGCTTAGGCAGAAAGCTGGGTCCCAGACTGACCTGGAGAAAGAACAAGGCAAATGGATATAATTCTATCCATTCACAAGAAAAAGGGGGGAATGAAAGATCCCGACCCTAAGCAGCCCAACCAGTGCAAATTTTCCACAAGGCCAATTAGCAAGTGTCAACATGAGGGTAAGTCACCAATAAAGCTGGAACTGCCAGTTGGAGGCCATTTGGAAAAAGAGATAAGGGAGGCTACAGGGGGGAAAGCGCTGGGAGTGTTTAATCTTAACCCAAACCAGATGTTCACAGCTTTTCCAGGACCCCATCAGAACTTTACAACCTTGCCTCTTAGCTGAACTATGTATATGATTCACAACCCTGTCCCTTAGCTGATCTTTGTGCACGGTTTAAAGTAACCAATAAGATGTATGACACTATGCCTAAGCTGGATATTGCTCCCTTTCCCTATAAAAGGGGACAGCTTTTGTGCCCAGCACACTCAGTTAGCTGGAGCTGCTGATCACCCACAGGTGCCTGTGTGAATATTAAACCACCTCTTGCATTTGCATCCTCTGATCTGCTGTCGGTTTTCTGGGCCAGGGTCTCTGAGGGTCTTTCGGTTGTAGAAGGAATATGCATTAGTGCAGGTGCACACAGAAAACAATCAGCTTTTAGAACTTTGTGACAGTCGCTAAGATTCAGATTAAAACTGCTGAATAAGTGTAAATTCATCTAAATGTCATCTACTGGTAATTTTTCTACAGCGAATTAGATATTTTATATAAAAGAACTGTTTGATTTATTATTAGCTCATTATTTATTATAAATAAAGTTTCTTTTTTTATCCATGTATCACATTGTTCAAACTCCCTTCCTCCTCCTGCTCCTCTCAGTGACTCTCTCTTCTCCCTATCTCCTTATAAGATTATCAGTAAGTCATTTTGTTTGATTATTAGGTAAATAGAGAAATATCCTATTGCAAGGACAGATAATATTCTTTTCTGTCTTTTTATTGGCAATACTTAATTTTTAAATTTTATTTTTAATTAAAATATAATTATACAATTCTGCCTTCCCTTTTCTCCTGCCTATTACTTCAAGGTCCCCATACGGTCTTTCTGAAATCTATACCTACTTTGTTTGTTATTGCTTCACATGCATAACACACACACACACAATTAGTGTTGCTTGAATGAATACAATTTCAAGACTGAATACATGGTAACAGAATACCAATTAGGGTTCTAATTCATGAGATAAACTAAT
Organism: Sigmodon hispidus; assembly: GCA_004025045.1. Classification (NCBI taxonomy): domain Eukaryota; kingdom Metazoa; phylum Chordata; class Mammalia; order Rodentia; family Cricetidae; genus Sigmodon; species Sigmodon hispidus. The sequence continues at coordinate 74,548 of PVIH01002745.1, read as the reverse complement.
TCTTCCTTTTTAAGAATTCATGAATGTCAATAGTTTTATTTTTCCTATTGACAGAATCTCATGAGGTTTCTCCTGTCCACATTAGCAGCCAAGATCAGTTATTCTCTGTATTTGGACCAGTTGTAGTTTCCTTTAATTTTCTCTATCTACTGCAAAGAACAAATCCCTTAATGTAGAGTGAAAGCTACACTTAACATATGCATATAAGAGTAAGCATTTGGAATTCAATTATGGACTTTGATGTTTAATAACTGCCAGTTGTGCCCATAATAGTCTCAGATGATTGCCTAGGACTCAAGTACCAGGCATGACTTCCCTTCCACTCAGAAGAACTTAAATCCTTTTAAACAGTTGTTGGCTATCACTATCACAAGATTCCCACTCTTGCCTTCTTAGGAGCAGGTATATTGCTATATATATTCAGAATATTGTTGTTGTTTGTAGGTGACACAGACTGGTAGAACAATTGGTTGTTTCCCATATTGGGCAACAAACATAACATTCTAATACTATTAAGTCTAGTAGTCTTAAGGATAAGGCTTTCAGGTGAGATAAAGCACAAATCATCTATGTTCTATGAGAAAATGCATAGTGTCTTTAGTAATAGAGACTGCCATTCAAACTCTTGGGAATAACCAAGTGTATCCTAAATGATGTACATGATTTAGAAGTCTTTCAGACTCTCTTGATCAACAATTCAAAATGGATTCTACCAGCATATTTTCAGTCTAAATGGCATAACTCATCTAAATTGCGATATATATATATATATGGTAAAAAACATGTACCTGCCTGGATCATCAGTACGGGAGCATAAAACTAATGGTTCATTGTATGGCCGAGACCTGTTGAGTTCCTGGCTGTATAACAAATACCTTCCAACAAAATTCAGCTCTATCTCCTTTGATTATCTAGAATGATGTCTGGCACATTGTATTTCCTTCCTTAGCTTCCTGTTGCTTGTGAGTTTTTTATGGTAATCTGTTCACAAAGAAATAAGAGAATGGGCCTCAAATTTGCATTTGCACTGGGCCAGTCTTTCTCTTAGTTTTTCCATTGACTCCCTAACTATCCTTGTGAGGTTGGCATAAAAACAACATTCTTGCTCTTAGCGATGGGTAAACATGGAAGATCTGCCCCGTGAAGGAGAGCCAATGGCGTGGACCACTCCACCCTTTCCCCAAACCTCTGAATAAAGTGCTTTGTCTCTAAAAAAAAAAAAAAAAAACAGCATTCTTCTCTTAAAGTTGCACACAACCCTCCCTCCTTCAGGAACAGCAGATCTAATCCTCTCCTGTTTTGCAAAACAACTTCTGATAGCGAGATGAGGGATTTTTTCAAGGGCCATGATGGACCTCTCTATGGCTTCTAAATCAGTAGTCATAGCCATCTGTAATTGCATAAGATGGCTGTTTTGTACCAACGCCATAGTTCCTGTCCCAATCACTGCAGTGATACCGCTTATCCCTAGCAACAAAGCAATAGTCATTGAGACAGGTTTCCTCTGATATCGCCCCTGTTTTCAAAGAATGCTATGACAGCTTCTCCCTCATGGTATGTGACATGGGGCCAAAGCTGAACTAGAACACAATATTCATGAGACTGGTTGAAAACCACTGCAGACCCACAAAGGGTTAGCCTAGTGCTACATGCCCAGAAAGTCCCATTTGGGGCTTCAAGATAATAGCTCCCATGTGGAACCTGGGTAGTCCAATTACAGAGGGACTGGTGTCCCTGGGGCAGGGAGCCCAAATAGTGGCCTTGTCCTGTGACCTCAGATAATGTTAACCTGTGAGCAAGAATGGTACACCTTGAGCTAGGGGTGGTAGAGTTGGTGAAATTCCCAGACAGGGCTATACCTTCATAGTAGGGGGGTTAGGAGTGAAGCAAAGCCAACGTTCTTGAGTCCTATTTGGGTCAGTGCATTTAAGGTGTGATAAGCCCCCTGGACTAGGTTGAGTAGTCGGTCCCCTGTTCTGGGGTCATCAGTAAGGAACCTATAGTTCTGGGGTCTCTCAATAGGAACAGAGGGGTGTCATATACAGGCATTAAAGGGGGCCTAATCTTGGCAGCTTTTTCTGTTGGGGACTTCTGCTTGGGGAGCACTGGGTTTGGGCCTTTTGGTAGAGGGACGGGACTTTCTATTTTTAATTTGATTTTAAAAACAACCAATCTATCTTTACCTGACAAAAACCATTGCAGGCCCCAATTCCTCCCCATTGTCCATTCTCTAGTTTTGCAGCCCTGGGGGGTGAAGGACATATTGAAGTGTAGGGACAGCCCCGGGACCTGGCTACTGCAGCCGGGAGAATAATAGCAGGTATGCCCACCTGGGTTGGGCTGAGCATAGCCCTGGCTAATGGTTATTAGGTCCCAGGATGAGGAGGGTTTCCAATATGCCACCCCTGGTGTTTCGCAGCCCCACTGTTGGCAAAAGAATTCTTCATATCTGCCACATCAGGTGGCAAGTGTTCAGCCCCTGCCTCCCTGGGGACAGACATAGAAGTCTGATTGTGCCAATCTACATCAGGCCATAGGACTACTACACCCAGGGGCAGTCATTTGTTGGGTTTGGGTTCCATGGTAGAATTTATTGAGTTGAGCAGGGTCCACAATGGGTATGTCCTATAAGTCTAATCCAGTGGCTAGCTGGCAAAAATTGGGGGTGAGGTTGGGCCACCAGGAGTAGGGTGCATAGGTACCGGTGATTTCTGAGGCTATCTCTCCTGTTTGGGATATGACTTGCCAGGTAGGCTTTTGAATCTGGTGGGGGCTAGCTACAACTAAGCTGGGCAGAATCAATGTCAGCAATATCAGTATTGTCTTAGGAGTCTTAGCTTCTGTGGGTATGCGGTGCGTTGAAGTTTCCATCCTGAAGTTGATGGCTGGGTGTCCCTCAGGAGCTGTCTGACTAGTTGGTATCCAGGCTGGGCTGCCTTGACATGATATTCATGGACCCAGGTGGCAATCCCATCTACTTTCAAGGCAGTTAGTGTCATCAGGAGCACCATATATGGTCCCTTCCAGCAAGGCTCGAGGTTCTTTGTCTGGTGTCATCTGACCCAGACGGAGTCCCCAACCTGGAAGGGGCGAGGAACAGAGGGGTTCTAAAGTTCCTCTCGATAAGTGGCCATGAGGTTTCCAAACCTTGTTCTGGACCAACTGCAGGGCTTACAGGTGGGTCTGCATAGAAGGGTAGGCAGCAAGATCAGAAAAGTCAGCATCAAAAAAGGATATCATCAGAGGGGGAGAACCATATAGGATCTCAAATGGAGTAAGGCCATGGGGGACTGGCATATTCTGGGTCTGGTAGAGGACTAATGGCAGGAGTTGCACCCAGTCTTTAGAGCCAGTTTCAAGCATTAATTTGGACAAAATCTCCTTAATTGTTCTATTAGCTCTCTCTACCTGTCCTGAGCTTTGGTGCCGGTATGCACAATGTAACTTCTAATCAATCCCCAATGACCTGGCCACCAACTGACTTACCTGAAAGACAAAGGCTGGCCCATTATCTGATTCCAATGCCTGTGGTACCCCATATCTGGGGAAGATGTCTTCCAGGAGCTTCTTGGTGATGATTTTTGCCATTTCATGTTTGGTGGAGAAGGCTTCTATCCATCCTGAAAAGGTGTCTATAAAAACTAGTAGATATTGATACCCATACATGCCAGGTTTAAATTCAGTAAAGTCTATTTCCCAATAGGTTTGGGTTTATGCCCTCTCATGAGTACCCCTTGCCCAATTTTAGCTTTTCCAGCATTAACTTGAGTACATGCGTGACATCCAGCAGTAACTTGTTGTAGAAGAGCTCTTTTCTTGGGAAGGTACTATTCTAGATTACCTCTTTCCAGCAAGGCATTCATTTTTCTGGCACTCAGATGAGTCAGCCTAAGTATAGAAGTGAACAGTCTTCTGGCTGTCTCAATAGGCATGAGGATTTTCCCTTGGTAAATCCAGCAATTTTGGTTAGAGTCATAGTCTGCCTCTAACTTTTGAATGACCTCTAGATCTTTTTTACTATAGTCACAGTTAGGTTTATCCTGGGAGCTACTCTCATGGGTCTGTACAGGCATCAGTTGGGATTCCAAGGCGACTTGCCTGGTGGCCTCATCGACCAGACAGTTGCTGACTGCTTAAGGACTATTTCCTTTTTGGTGTCCTGGGCAATGCATGATACTCAGTCTCTTTGGGAGGAATATTGCCTCTAATAGGGCTAGAATCTTTTTCTTGTTTTTGATTTCCCTGCCCTCTGAAGTTAACAGTCTCCTCCTCTTGTAGATTTCTCCATGTATATGAGCCATGGCGAAGGCATAACGACTGTGTAAAAGTTCAGAGTCTTACCTTCTGCCATTTGTAGGGCCTTGGTAAGGGCTATGAGTTCCATTCACTGCACAGATGTCCCTGGAGGTAAGGTGCTTGCCCAGATCCCCTTGGCTTCTTCTCCCACTGTGTCCCCAGCCTTTCTATCCCCTTGGAGCAGAAAACTACTCCCAATGGTGTACCAAGTTAAATCAGCTCCCTTCTGAGGCTGGTCAGACTGGTTTAGCCTAGTCCCATGTGTTTCTGCCAGTATTTGCTGGCAGTCCTGCAGAACCTGGCCTTCGGGCACTGGTAGCAGGGTGTCAGATGTCATGCCCAACCTCACCAACAAGGAAGAACACAACTCCAGATTCTTCTCTCTGCAGTTTATTCAGGACCTTGAACAATCTTCTGACCCCTGGGGGAAGCCCGCTAATGGCTATATACCCTTAGGGCCTCCAATCCCGGTAAGTCACATGGACATTGCCAATAGGTCCTAGTATGCAGAAGCAAGCCACCATCCTCACCTACAGCCATATAAGGAGTTGTTTACTCTCGAGAGCACTCGCCCTTGGGAAGGCGGAAGGCAGAAACCGGTGCCATCTTTAGGGCATGGTACAATGCAGCTCTCTACAGTTTCCCCTTCTTTATTAAAAAAAAAAAAGGCAGACAGAAGCAGAGGTCTAGTCTCTGAAGTGCGAAAGGAACATGTACAGGTCTCGCTCCAGGTGTCATCCACCCAGAAAATCCCTGACCTGTCCGACACTATTTTTCACAGAGGCAGGCAGTTGGGTGTCAACCTGTGTGCAACCAGAAATACTCCTCATGTGTTCCCATAAGCCAGAGTGCTCATGTGCAGTGCTAAGCCTTGCATCCTGCAAAACATTCTTAAGGCTTCTCCTTTAGGGAGGCCAACCAAACTTGGGGGGACTGACCAGCTCCAATGGCTGAAAATGCTTTGACAACCATGGCTGCATTGCAACGTTGAAGGAACCTAACTTGGCAAATGCACCACAGGCAAACTAGGAATATCAGCACCATAAGGACCAGCAGAGCTCCCATTCCCGCCCACTCTTTCTGGTGATCCACAGCGGTGGAGAACCAGGACACCAGTCCTTCTGCCAGGTCTGCATCCACTCTGGTAGAATTCACGGTCACAATGGCCACTCTCAGCTGAGTCATCAAATTTTCAAATTCACCAGTCCAATTTCCTAAAAGATAACTTGACAACTGCTTAGACAAATTTGCAGCATGAGTAAAATTCTGATATTGTACACTAATCCCATATAATTCTGGAAAATTCCATTCACAGCCAAGCTGGGCCAACTGCCAAAGAGTATCAATCTGCTCTTGGACCAGGTTGATCCTTTGATTAATAACCATCAAGCCCCCTTTTAACTGGGTAATAAGATTCTTTTGTATGTCTAGGGCTTGTACTACATTAGCTGATACCGCAAAGTCTGCGCAGTCTGCACGGTATGGCTCATGGCTATGGCAGCAGTAGTGGCTCCTATGTCAGCAAATGAAATGGCTGTGATTATGGTGACTGTAATTCCAAAGTCTCTTCTAGATCTAAAGTGACTCATCGCATGGGGAGCCACCACGGGGACCCGCACCCAGCATGGCTTGCAGGTCACAATAGCAAAGGAAAACTCAGTAGCATTCCAGCATTGAGTATAAAAGCAAGATTCATTCCTACACTGGCTGGGCTCAAACTTATTAACTATAAACAAAAAGGGAGGTATAACACATACAGGAGTAGGTAAATAGGTAACATTCTGTACACAATCTTTATCTTTCACACACAATTGTGCGCGCTTTTGATCTACTTCATTGATCATGGTAATATTGCAATCAAAATGGACAATGACAATGGCTCCTCCATTTATCATTAATAGGGGTTCAGCATTCAAGCAACTACCATTAATTCCGCACAGCATCCAATTATCAAATGAATTCTCATCTGGATTCTGGAAGAATGCAGTACTATTCCTAGGGGCTTATTCACTACGGGGCACTGTGGTGGAATGTTCTCTGTATAATGTAAATAAAGGAGCTGTTTTGGCCTATGTAGAACACCATAGAAGTGGGTGGAGAATCAGAGGGCAGGCAGGTAGGAAAGGGTGGAGTTAGTCACTCTCCATCGGACCCCCAAGAAGAACAGACATGTAGAGGTACCGACCAGCCTCAGGCTGGGAGCCATGTGGTGGACAGATTAATAAAAATAAGTTAAATTAAAATAAAAAACTAACTAATAATGTGCTTAACATATGGGCCAAACAATATAAAAGATATAAGCATATAATTTCATTTTTTTAAGAGACAAAAGCCAAAGAAACAAACCAGGTCCAAACTGCTGGTGCTGCATGCATGCCAGGTCGCAAACCTCCCAGACCCAAAATGGGTCAGAGAAAACACACTACAACAGATATTGGGAGACAGAGTAAAATAAGGTCTACCCTCAATCCACCCCGCAGAGTGATATTGGCACCTTGTCCATGGCCAAGCCTCACCATCATATATACTCAAACAGTAGGGATCCCCCTTAGGTTGCCGAGGAGGGTGTATCCCAGCAGTATTATTAATACTGAGCATGGAGCCAACAAGCTAGGATGTGTTGGCTGTTACTGGTATATTAAATTGCATTATTCCTGGGGCAATTATACTTCTATGGTAATCATTGGCGAACTTTACTTGAACATGGTCAAACAAGCCCAAAAGGGCTGGTACCAAAGAAATACAGGAGATATTGGCTTCATACTGTACGCTGTAGAGACACAGGGTGCCCTCGAGGGGAAAAGACTGGTTCTCCCCCAATGGGGCAGTCTCTCTGTCCAGGGGCAAAAAGGGCAGATCCATGGTTTTATTGGTAGTAAACAGGCGTGGAAAAAGGCGGGCACTGTGGTGAACCAGCATGGGCTTTGGGAAAACTGACATAATTCCCCATCTAAGTTAGTCAGCACTTATCTGCACCATCAGGGTCAGCAAAAGGAGCTTCTGCATCGTCTGCTTGCTCCCCTGCCTCATTTTCCTTTTCTGATTGAATCTTCCTGGTCAGGCGCTCCAGTACCCAAACTGGATCACTTCTATCCTGGGGGAAAACACAAACAGATCCTCTTGCCCATATTAAGACAGGGTCCGGACCACACCAGCGGCCTGTGAGGGTGTCTTTCCATTTCACCAGTCCTTTCTGCATAGTGCCTGGATTGCTGCTGCAGCCCCATGGGCATCCAAATTTAAAGAATTAAGAGTAAAGAGAGCTAGGGAAAGTCTTTCCTTTGGGGTACAGCCGTGGCCTATTCCCCCTTTCTGTTTTATAAGGCACTCCTTGAGTGTGCAGTGAGCTCTTTCCACTGTGCCCTGCCCTTGGGGGTTATAGGGCAGGCCATGGATCAATTTCACTCTCATCTGTGCACAAAAGGTTGTGAATTGACATCCAGTATATCCTGGGCCATTATCAGTCTTAGGCTACATTGGTTTTCCCCAGGCTGCCCATGCCTCAAGGCAATGAGCAATGACATTACGCCCTTTCTCTCCACTTAGGTTGGTGGCATGGATAATACCAGAACAGGTGTCAACTGACACGTGCATATATTTGAGGTTGCCAAATTCATAAAAATGTGTAACATCTATTTGCCAGATTTTAAGAGGGAGCAAACCCTGGGGGTTAATTCCCAACAGTGGGGGATGCTGAAACTCTACACAATGTGAACAATCCAAAACTATTTGAACGGCTAATTGTCTAGAAAGCTAAAATTTGCTTTGCAAGGTTCTGGCATTAACATGGTATAACTGATGAAATTCTTTGGCTTATATAATGGGGGTGGCAGTAAATACCCATTCTTGCCATGTGGTGGCATCCACTAGGGCATTGCCTTTGCTCAGAGGCATAGAAAAGCCAGTGTGGGCTCTAATGTGTTGGGGGGAAAACTTCTTAGAGCGGTTCCTAATAAGATCCTGTAACTGAGAGAATAAACCGGCAACTGTACTGAAAGATCTTATAGGACCCGCCACCTCAAGAATTTTCAAGGCATTAACAACATAAACTGAATTAGAAATCAAATTAAATGTGCAAGAAAAGGTTTTAATAACCTCTAATACTATTTGAAGTTCTGTTATTTGAGAGGTTCCTGGAGCAAATTGGCATTGGGCCAGTGATTGGCCTTGGGCCATGTATGCCCCTACTCCAGTCTGATAGGCATCTGTAAACACATTAATTGTGCCAGGAATAGGTTCTGTAGCTGTCACCTTTGGAAAAACAACAGGATGCTCCTTAAAGAAATTCATTAATGGGTGTTGTGGATAGTGTTTGTCTAATTCACCAGGGAAGGAGCATCAGAGTATAGCCCAGTCATCAATGGTGGCACACAGCACAGAAATTTGCACTGCAGTGAAAGCCACCATGGTGCTCTCCAGGATCAGACCAAAAAACTGTAAAGACCCTGCTGGACCAACTCAGCAACAGCTGTGGGGTAATGCTCAATGCTCTTATTTGGGGAAACCTTGGGGTGTATCCATAGCACAGGTCCTTGTTGCCATAGCACTCCTGTAGGTTGTCTAAAGGTGGGCAATATACATAGCAACAACTTCTGATTCTCTTGTACTCGCATCAAACATGCCTGTCTTAGCCTATCTTCCACCAACTGTAGTGCTTGATGCGCTTATTTAATAAAATGCCTAGGGGAATCTAGGGCAGTATCACCTTTAAGAATGTCATATAGGGGTTTTAGCTCATAATTTGCCAATTTTAAAAATCCCCTAACCCAATTTATATCCCCTAATAATTTTTGATAATCATTCAAAGTCTCAAAATTGTCCTTTCTTATCTCTATCTTTTGGGGCTGAACTACTTGAGGAGCAATCCTTGCTCCCAAATAATCAATAATCTGAGTCAATTGTACCTTCTTGGGGACAATAAAGAGCCCTCAGTGCTAGAGTGCTTTCACCAGCACTTCATAGGTCTCTTCTACCTCACCTCTCTGTTTTCCCACTAACAGTACATCATCGATATAAGAGACGCAGAGCACCTTAGAAAACGCTTCATGTACTGGTTGCAGGGCATGCCCCATGTATAGGTGACACATAGCAGGGCTATTGGCCATCCCTTGAGGTAATACGATCCATTCAAATCTTTGATCAGGTTTCTCATGATTTGTAGGAGGGGACGGTGAAGGCAAATCTTCCAATGTCCTTGGGATGGAGTGGTATATAGAAAAAACAATCCTTAATATCCACTGCAATAAGATGCCATTGAGAGGGCAAGGCTGTTAACAGCAGAAGGTCTCATTGAACTGGGCCCATAATCTGCATCTGACTACTTATGGCCCTTAAATCATGTAGCAATCTCCATTTTCCTGATTGTTTCTTAATCACAAATACAGGTGTATTCCATGGCGAAGTAGAGGGTATGATGTGCTTCCGTGCTAGCTGTTCCTGCACTAGTTCTTGGGCTGCTTTCAATTTTTCTAAAGACAGGGGCCACTGAGGGACCCATACAGGTTTCTTAGTTTTCCAGGTGATGTGAATGCCATCCTCAGTGGCCCCTATGAAAAACCCAATCCTTGCCTTGGCACTCTATATTGAGTCATGACAGGGTCCTTCCTACCTACAAGTGCTTTCCTAAACCAAATTCTGAGTGAAATCTCATGTTTTTTTATCATCTCCTGGGATGTCACTGAATATTTATTGCAAAGCTTAAAGCCCATGTCGTTTAATAGGTCTCTCCCCCAGCGTCTAATGGGTAAATCAAGCACATAATGTTGTATTCTGCCTGAGTGACCTTCATCACTTCTCCAGGAAGTTGTCTTGTACCAACTTTAGGAGCATTGGCATACCCCAGGACTTGTAAGGTTTGTGAGAAGGCCTAAACCGGCCACCCAGAGGGCCAATCCTTCCTTGCTACAATGCTTTTGTCAGCACCAGTATCTAAAAGTCCTAGAATCCTTTTATTATTTACTGTTAAGGTTAGTATAGGTCGCTGATCCAGCTCCACGGACAAGAATGTCAAGTCCGTGCTTGTGGACCCAAATCCCCCTTTTTCCCTTTCTTTCTGAGTGGCAGGGTAGTGACCATGTAGGCTAGGAAGAATCACTAATTGCACTATTCTATCACCTGGAGATATAGCAGTAATCCCTTTCAGGGATTCCACCATTATCTTCACTGTTCCTGTATAGTCTGGGTCTATTATGCCTGGGAGAACTCTAAGGCCTCAGATCCCTGAGGATGATCACCCTATCAACAAGCCCATGATGCCAGGCTCCAGAGGTCCTGTAAAGTCAGACTCTATCACCTGCTCCCCCACTTGAGGGGTTAGTATGAGTCTAGTGGTGGCACAGAGGTCCAGTCCTGCAGAGCCTGTAGTGGCTCTCCGTGGTCTTTCAGGTGGGGCAGGGTTGGCCACCATTCCAGTGATTGGCTCTCAGCCTGGTCTGTCACTGCCCCATATATTGGTAGGCCCTGAGGACAGGGGCCCCGCAGCCTGTTTTTTTGGACAGGCCCCTGCTTGTTGCTTGTCAATGGGCCGTCCTTCTGCATCCCTAACTGAGCAGTACTCATTCTCCCAATGCCTCCCCTTCCGGCACTTGGGGCATAACCCAGGCTGTACAAGGTGTGGCTCATCCCTCCTTGTGTCATTTCCTTGGTCAGGGCAGTTCTGCTTTAGGTGGCCTATTTTCCCACATCGGAAGCAAGCTCCTGAGGCCCCTGCATTGTTCCCCTTTTTTTTGTTGAGTTGCACCACAGCTGAAGCTAGCCCTGCATTAGTCAGTGGGCCCCCCTAATGCATTCCTTGGTACATTGTTCATCTACTAGCTGCTTAATCAAAGGCATAGCAGCATCAGGATCACCAAAAATGCAGCCTGCAGCCTACACTAGTCTGGCCACAAAATCAGAAAAGGGATCAGTGGGTTCTTGTAGGATCTTAGTAAGGTTCCCACTCACCTCTCCTTTATTTGAGAGAGATTTCCAGGCTTTGATGCCAATTTTATTGACCTGCTCATAGACTTGCACAGGGTAGCCTGTCAGCTGATTAGCAAAATGACCCTGTCCCAATAGCATGTCCCTATCCCATGCCTGGTTCCCAACTGCCTGGTTTGCTGCCGCTTCCTCATTAGCAAACTCAATCAAAAATGTTCTCCAGTCTAAATACTGTCCTGGACTAAGGCATGCTCTCTCAAGACCGCTCCAATCATTGGGTGTCATGCAGTGTCTATTCAATGCCTCCACTTGTGCCAAAGTGAAAGAGACAGTAATGTCATAAGTTCTTACTGATTCGGCCAGTGACTTGATTACTTTAAAGTCCAGGGGCTCTTCATAACGATTCCCCTTGGGATCTTGGAATACAGGAAATGATGACACAAGTTTCTGTCTCACTTTTCTCCATACTGTAGGGTTGAAGGACTGATTGTGGCCACCAAAGCCAACCCCTCCATCTGAGTAAGTTGGGGGAGTGGACATCAGGGGGCCACACTTCCTAGGAAGTGAGTGCTCCCTCAGGGATAGCCTCTTTTCCCTCTTTCCCATTTTTGAAATCAATTTCTTAGTTTCTCTTTCCTCTCCTGACTCCTCCAACCTTGATAGATCTTCTTCAGAACTACTGCTCTCAAGGTCCAAAAGCTGAAAATTCTCTAAATCCATGTGAATGTTTCCCCCAGAATCTGATCCTTCAGCTCTAAGGCTTCTCGATTCTTCACTGCATGCCCCATCAGATCTTTCCTCTTTCAACTGTTCTAAAGCAGCCCGACCCTCTTCAATTGCCTCACAGCACCTCTGATCATCCAAACAGCTTCGAATCACCCTCCAGATGGATCTCACACTTGCCTTTAGAGCTCCCTGCTCATAGACGAAGTCTAAATCTCACCCTAACTTCTCCCAGGAGGACACTGTTAGACTGCCCATAACAGCAAACCACGGAGCTGCAATGTCACATTATTGTAAGAATCTCTCTAATGTGCTTTCCTTAATTTTCAGATCTTTAGTTTGTAACAGCTCCTGTAGAGCTAGAAAAATGGTATGTGAATTAGAGTTACCATCCTTTTACATCTCTTCTGTCTTGTTTTCAGAATCTTCTCAGAGCCTTTGCCAAACAGCCCCAGTTTCACTTTCTCTATTTCTGCTGCGCTTCTGCAATGATGAGAGGTTACACTCACTCATCAGCAAACTCCCTCTCCGTCTTTCTCTACAGATGGAGTTCAGCCCCCTATAACCACGGATTCCAATTACCTGGGACTTAACAGTATACCCCCTGACTGCGGAGAGTTCTGGATCCCGACATCCGTGGGAGGGATTCCCTGTTACGGACCACCAGTTGTCGTGCCCAACCTCGCCAGCAAGGAAGAACGCAACTCCGGATCTTCTCTCAGAAGTTTATTCAGGACCTTGAACAATCTTCTGAGCCCAGGGGGAAGCCTGTTAATGGCTATATACCCTTAGGGTCTCCAATCCAGGTAAGCCACGTGGACATTGCCAATAGGTCCTAGCATGCAGAAGCAAGCCACCATCCTCGCCTACAGCCATATAAGGAGTTGTTTACTAACAATAGCACTCGCCCTTGGGAAGGTGGAAGGCAGAAACCAGCACCATCTTTAGGGCGCTATACACTGCAGCTTTCTACAGGCAGGGTTTAAGGAGTTGGCTGGACCAAATAGTATCCAGTCTGTGTCCAGCAGAAGGGTCTGGTAGTGAGTCATATGGGCATTTGACAGACACTGTTCTGGGGTTGTCTGACAAAGGATTCCACCGCATGGGGAGCAATCACCATGAGGGGCTGGCCCAGAGTCAACTTTCCCACATCCTTAACTAAGATGGCAATGGCAGCCACCATTCTCAGGCATGGCGGACACCCAGTGGCCACAGGGTCCAACTTTTTGGAGAGGTAGGCAGTTGGCCTCCTCCATGGTCCTAGCCTCTGGGTCAACACCCCTTTTGTGAACCCTTGTTTGTCATCAACAAAAAGTTCAAATATCTTAGTGAGGTTCAGAAACCCTAGGGCAGGTGCTGAAAGCAAGGCCCTTTTGATAATCTCAAATGCCTCTTGATGTTCCTGGCTCCATGTGAATGAAGTCTTATCCTTGGTCAGGGCATACAGTGGAGCGAAACCTGGTATCCATAACATGCTGAAGCCAGTGTTCCCAAAGCTGCTTGATATTCTGAGGGGCCAGGAGGTGAGCTATAGTCTCTTTCCTGGCTGGGGTGAGCCATCTCTGCCCATCTTTTAGACAGTACCCCAGGTAAATCACTTCTACCTGACATATCTGGGCCTTCTTGGCTAAGGCCCGATATCCTAGTTCCCCCAACATCTGAAGTAGGTCCTTCATACCTTGAATGTATTCTTCTGGGGTCCTGGCAGCCAAAGGCAGGTCATCCATGTACTGCAACAGGATAAGATCTGGGTGTAGCTTCCGGAAGGGTGCCAGGTCCCAATGGAGGGCCTCATCAAACAGAGTGGGGCTATTCTTGAACCCCTGAGGGAGCCTGGCCCAAGTCAGTTGTCCTAAGAGCCCTTCCTCAGAGTTTCTCCATTTGAAGGCAAATAGGGGATCGCTTGATGGGCTTAGTCTCAGACAGAAGATGGCATCCTTTAAATCTAGGATGGTATACCACACATGTGTGGGGGGCAGTAGCTCAACAAGTTATACATGTTTGGCACTATGGAGTGGATATTTTATACCCATTTATTGACCTCCCTAAGATCTTGTACTGGTCTGTAGTCTCTTGTTCCTGGCTTCTTTATAGGCAGCAAAGGGGTGTTCCATGGGGACTGAAAGGGATTAATATTCCTTGGTCCAAAAGTCTTTTAATATGTGGGCAAATTCCCCTATATGCCTCTTGAGGCATGGGATATTGCTTCACAGACACAGGGACTGCTGATGTTTTTAGAGGTATTATCAGGGGCACTTGTTGGGTTGCTAACCCCATATTGCAGTATAAACCCACCGTGAGATATGTTTTAAATGAGGTTTATTTTGTGAGAATCATTTACAAAACAGAGAAGGTCTTAAGGGGAAGTGAAGGGGGAACCACATGCCGCACCACTGACGGCCTGTAACCACACACCACGAACCGGAGCCCAAGTCACCAGTCCAGCGACATGTGCCCTCTTCCGTCTTCCAGCGTGTCCTTCTTTCATCATTTTCCCCCCAAGTCAACCACTCTCCACCCGGCTCAGCACTCTGGCGCAGTTTAAATGCATAGCTTCGGATTTCCCGCTACATCTCCCCCTTCTGTCTAAATTAGAGGGAATAATAAACTAAATATAAAACTACATACTATAAAGATCATCATAAGGCAGTATCTGGGAAAAAAAAGGTACTAACATAATTGAGATCAAACTACCACTAAAAACAACAAATACAAGGTGCAAATTAATGTCTAAAGTATAGATATGAGGAAATGAACAGGGATTGCTTCAAGGCTGTTTATCTTGAACAATAAAGTTCTAACACCTGAGTGTCCTTGCTGAGATGTGAAGTAATAACAAACTCAACTATCCAGTCTTCAACACCATCAAGACCTGAGAAGGAAAATATATATCTGAAGTTGGAAGCATGGTGAAGTAACTTCCAAAATTTAGGAGAAGACAACAACAGTTAACTACCTGGACAGTCATCCATCACTTCTCTGTACAACGGGAGCATCCATCCTTGTGACTACAGGCCTATGATATCTGACAAGTCTCCATAGAGGCAGGGTATTTTTTGGTAGGACCGTCTTATCCTGTCTAGGCAGGCTTCGGCAGTCTCTATCCCTCATCCTTCTTGTCCGTTTTGGACAGTGAGCATGCTGACAGCAGCAGGGGCAAGTGCAGTCCTTTGTCCCTCAGGCCATTATTTGCCAAACAAGACAATCTCTTTGCAAGATGTCTGTGATGCTCAACACCACCTTGAGAAAGGAATGGTGATGCCAGGAGTTGTCATGTCTCTCAAGGCCAAATTCGAGATAACAAAATCTTGAATGCCATCTTCTCTTGGTCTATGAAGTGGTTGAAGATGCCTATCTATTTGGTATATTCTGACATGTTTCTGAAAAGCCTGAGTATCCTGACTGTTAGGTGATAAATCTGAGTAACCATAATCTGCAATCCCAATCAACCAAGAAAGTGAGGCTAACATTTTAAAAATAGGCATTCCAAAATGAGAGTACAGCTCCTCCAAATAATTTCAAGTATAACAATCTTAGGAAAATTCACCAAAATACACATTTTGTATCAAATGACAACAATATCCTAACTATATATCATTAAATATAAAAATATATCTAAACAGATTAATATAAAACAACTCATGTGTATAGTACAACCAATGTTATGACTATCATAAATAATTAGAGGTAGAAATTGCATTATGGAAATGACAATGCACTTAATACACATCAATGTGCAAAATATTTTAGACAGAGGTAGACACATGCAAAATAGGGCAATTATACATTCAACTTTACATCAGTATATATTATCCCAATCAGACATATAGATTAATTTCCCATTTGTGTCAATATACAAACAGTTGTACCATGTCAATTCATTTTTCATTCATCCTTTGGTTAATAGTTCTTTGCAAGTATAATGATCTCCTATCTATTCCCTTTTCTTTCTCTCTCTCTCCTTTTTTTAATAATATCATTCTATCCTCTACCCAAGATTAACTTATAACCATCCTCCCAAAATGATAATTGACCATAACCCTCCCTTGGATGACCAACTTATCGGGACAGGGACGTAGTTCTTTCGTTTAGTTGCTTCATGCTGGCCTGTGGGTGACGGTATCTCTGTGGGGTCCTGTAATCTAAACAATGGTTAAGTCCTAATGAAGTAACGGTAAACATATATATATATATATATATATATATATATATATATATATAACCATTCCACAAATGTCTATAACCATTCTCATCTTACTGAATGAGTGCATTTGAAATTCTTGTTAAAGATATGATATGAAACTATCTTACAACTGTCCTGATTGGTCTATACCTCAAAAGTGATCACTGAGTGACATACAGCAGGTTCCTTCTTTTTCTGTCTCCAAGGTCTTTCATTTTGTGCTTTTTTTTTGGTGGGGGCCCCCTCTTCCTTCTGGATGCTTTGGAGAATGCTGGTAGGAGAAATTGTTTTTTTATTTTTTATAGTGGGGAATCCAATGAATACTATTAACTGAAGATATTGAACCATCAGAAAGAATTGTGTGCAGACAAAATTTTTAGATTAAGAGAGTAGGAAATGTAGAAAGAAGGAAGATTTAAAATTTAAAATAAAAGTGAGATAAGATTGGTCCCTATATATTTCATCTATTTTCTGTCCCACTTCAGGTGGCTTTTCTGATGTGAGACAGAGTTGTTAAAGTTGCATTTACCAATACACTTGGGTTTAGAGAGGGAGAAAGCCACTTTCTCCACCTCCAAAGCCTGCCTTTTTTGTTACCAAACCAGGACCTCCTTTATATATATAAATACATAGTCATTTGATACAGATGTACAGTTGTGAGAATAGAGAAATTACCATTAGTGCCTGTCAGTGTCAGGTGTGCTTGTAATCCCCTGTAGTCCTTTTAACATTTCAAAAGTCTGAGCATTCAGCATCATTTAGCTTTGTGAAGAGGGTTGTATCCATTTTTCTGTAAAATCAAAATTAAGACCCTGCTCCAACTTAGTTAAGTGAATGTTTCTTACCACATATCCAATTGTCTTATCGGCACACGAGCCATTACTCCTCCTCAGGAGGGTTCTCCTTTTCGATCTGGTTCTTTATCAATCTTGTTGGTACCCATATTTTCTCCTTTCCTGTGGAAACAAAAGCAAAATCCCTACCCCAATGAAGCACATGCCCTGGCTTCCATTCTGAAGTTAGTACATCCTTGAAATAAACAGGTTGATTCAACTCAGAAGTCCTATTACCCAGTGTTTCTCTGCAGCTGAAGTTCCTTTCTCATCAGCATTAAGAAAATTTACTGTCAACAAGGCACTATGTAATCTCTCCCTCGGTATTTTCATACCACCTTTCTGTTTATGAAGCATCTCTTTCAAGGTGCGATGGTATCGTTCCACAACTCAGATGTAATACTCAGATGTAATGAGAACTTACGGACAGCAGATGTTGCAGTTGCGATCAGCAGCAGCAGCAATGGTGCACAAAACGAGGTGGCAATTTGGCTGAGAGGGTCTTTGTTAGATCTTTCAACAAATCCTACCGGGAGTGCACCACCAGAACCAGCTCAATCTGTCTCTCAGAAGATCTGCTGCGCACAGATTCGTTCTTGCCTGTGTACAGGAGACTCATGCGCAGATGGGAACCAAAGTGGCCGTTCATACTGGCTGGGTCCGTCCACGGGTGAGGAACCCAATGGGTTTGTGGAATTAGCACGTGTTCAGGTGCCAATTATTGTGGTATAAACCTGCCGTGAGATATGTTTTAAATGAGGTTTATTTTGTGAGAATCACTTACAAAGCAGAGAAGGTCTTAAGGGGAAGTGAAGGGGTAACCACACGCTGCACTACCAAACTCCTGTGCCGCTGACCCGGAACCGCGCACTGCAAACAGGAGCCCAAGTCACTAGTCCAGTGACGCACACCCTCTCCTGTCTTCTAGCACATCCTTCTTTTGTTATTTTCCCCGAGTCAACCACGCTCCACCCAGCCCAGCACTCTGGTGCAGTTTAAATGCATAGCTTCGGATTTCCCGCTACAACACCATACCTCCAGTCTCTCTGCCCATGCCTGAGGGAATTCTGCAAGCCAGCTGGAGTCTAACTCTTGGGCAGAGGGTTTCTCAGAAAGTTTATAATCATCCTCTAGATTGAGCATGAGAACATGGAGGGGCTCCCCTGCCGGCCCAGAAACTGAGGCCCCTTTTTTTCCAAAATGGATTTGAGCTCTCAACTTTGTGAGCAGGTCCCTTCCCAATAGAGGATATGGGCAATCAGACACATGGAAAAATGCATGAGTTACTTTACTGGTCAACAGGAGTACTGTTCATTTGGTGGTTCATCGGTAGGGTCTTCCTCCGGTAGCTCCCTGGACCCATGCTCTCTGGCTACTCAGGGGCCCTGAGGTCTGGGTCAGAACTGAGTGCTGAGCTCCAGTATCTACCAAGAAGGTGACTGGCTTCCCCCCCAACTTTTAGCATTATCCTGGGTTCAGGGAGTGGCTCCTGACACCGACTCCCCAAGTCCTTGTCCAGAGTGAGGAGGTGGGAGGTTGGTTCCGGATACTTCTTGGGTCTCTTTTGACCCAATGTCCTTTTTTCTTATAGTAGGCACATTGCTTGTAGTCTACCCTGGGCCTCCTAAAGTCTCCCCTTTTGCCTAGCCTCCCTGCTTTTTCTTGTTCTGTTTTATGACTAGCCTGAGTAATGGTGGCCAAGATACGGCTGATCTCTCTGTCCCACCTTTGGTCAGATTCCCTCTGAAAGATCCTCTGCTCTCAGCTATTCCTTTGAGCAGCTTGTCATCTCTTTCCTCCTGCAGTTTCCTGAGCCATTCTTCTTTCTTTTCTGGGGTTTCTCACGTATTATAGATCTTTTCTGCCTCTTTCAGGAGATCTTGCAGAGTATAATCTTGCAAACTTTCTAATCTCTGTAACTTATTCCTAATATCTGGTGCTGATTGCCAAATAAATTCCATGGAGACATTCCCCAGCTGCCCTGGGCTGTCTAAATCGAATGGGGTATACCTCCTATAGGCTTCCTTCAATCTGTCTAAAAATGCAATATGGGCCATTTCCATCCATTTATTCACTGATCTTACCTTGGTGAAATTGGTGGGATGGCATCCTGCATTATGGAGACCCACTATGAGTAACTGGTGGTAAAGACGTAGGTGGTACCTACCTTCAGGCGTACTAAAATCACAGTTAGGGCATGTTAGAGGAAAAGCAGCATCTATCAGATTTGGGAGTTGTGTCAGCCCCCATCCTCTTCCAGGACACTTTTCCTAGCCTCCAGGAGGGCCTTTTGCCTTTTCTCTGAAGTGAGGAAGACCTGTAAAAGCTGCTGACAATCTTCCCACATGGGCTGGTGGGTTACTAAAATAGATTCAATCAGAGAGGTTAAGGCCACAGGATCTGAGGAGAAAGATGGGTTATGTGTCTTCCAGTTATAGAGGTCCGAGGCATAAAAGGGCCAATATTGGTATAACCCATTGGGACCTCCCATCTATCTCATGGGGAGGAGCCTCAAAGTTCCCTCCGGGGGAATGAGGGGTTCCCTTTGGCCCTGGAGTCTCCCTGCAACTGGGGAGGGTGTTGGGAGCTCTTCTGTGGGCTCAGAGGAGACTTCAGGTTCCTATGCTCCCCCCCCCCCGTGCTCTCTCTCGCTGCTCCCTCCCTACTGGTACCTGGTGCTGGTGGTTCTTCAGTCAAAAGATCAATAAAGACCGAATCATCAGAGAGGAAGACTTTCCGGGAGGCAGGGTTGGGAGAGTTCCTTTGCAGGAGGGGGTAGAGATGGGACCTTCCCTGAGTGACAGGGGTTGGGAGAAATGGAGCTGAGGCTGCTGCTGGAACAGTTGTTACATCAACTGCTGATGCTGCTACAGCCACCACCACTGCTGCTACATTGCCACCGCTGCAGTTATATCTACTGCTGATGCTGATACATCCACCACCACTGCTGCTACATCTGCTGCTGCTGTTGCTGCTGCTGCTGCTGCTACCCAAACAGGAGAGGGGCAGGGCCAGGCGTTGGCTCTCCTGAATAAACTTGTGGGGGTGCAAAAGGAGCAACCTAGGGAGGTGGATCGTAGGCTAGATTATCCCAGGTGACAATGTAGGCCACCTGGTTTGGGTGCCCTCCTGGGCTAAGGACTTGATCTACGTTCTGTAAAATAATAGAATGCTTAAAAGTTCCATCATGGGGCCAGGCAACATTGAAAGCTGGCCATTCAGAGGAGCAAAGAGTGATCCATTTCTTCTTCCGAACTTCCACCGACTGATTGTGAGCCCGCTCTTGGACTTCTTTCCAGTGATCTAGAGTAAGACTTAAGGGCGTAGTTCTGGGCTGACCCATGGTTCTTTCTTCAAACAAAAAGAGAAGTGTGAAACAAAGGGAACAGAGAATAACAAACGATACAGACAGGATACACGCTGTGCGGCTTCAGTAGAACACTGAAAGTACAAAATCAGATGGCTGTTCATGGGGGATCGAACCCCTCTTGGCCAGCAGGACCACGTATCCCTCAGATATGGGTGGGGCTCCAAAGAAACGGGCCCCCAAATCCCCGAGACATCTCACAGGGTGTCAGGGGAGATGTCTGAGTTTGTCAACTCCTTCTTGGGCTGCCCAGATCTACAGATGACTACGTGTAGTCTATCTACCCACCCACAGTGCAAATCACAGAAAGCAAGAGAGACAACAACAAACAGAAACCGGCCGGCAATTTTTACCTCCTGATGAGTCTGTGTGGGCCCTGGATGCAGGGAGTCTTTGGATCTCAGTGGGACCTCCAAATGAAAGACCCTCAGAGACTCTGGTCCAGAAAACTGACAGCAGATCACAGGATGCAAATGCAAGAGGTGGTTTAATATTCACACAGGCACCTGTGGGTGATCAGCAGCTCCAGCTAACTGAGCATTCCGGGCACAAAAGCTGTCCCCTTTTATAGGGAAAGGGGGCTACATCCAGCTTAGGCATAGCATCATACATCTTATTGGTTACTTTAAACTGTGCACAAAGTTCAGCTAAGGGACAGGGTTGTGAATCATATACATAGTTCAGCTAAGGGGCAAGGTTGTAAAGTTCCGATGGGGTCCTGTAAATCATATGAATACATAGTTCAGCTAAGAGGCAAGGTTGTAAAGTTCTGGTGGGGTCCTGGAAAAGCTGTGAACATCTGGTTTGGGTTAAGATTAAACACTCCCAGTGCTTTCCTCCCTGTAGCCTCCCTTATCTCTTTTTCCAAATGGCCTCCAACTGGCAGTTCCCAGCTTTATTGGTGACTTGCCCTCATGTTGACTCTTGCTAATTGGCCTTGTGGAAAATTTGCACTGGTTGGGCTGCTTCGGATCGTGGTCCTTCACAACCACTTATTAGGCCAGAATTATTATTTAAAACTAAATTATATACAAATAATGACTGATCAGTAGTCCCACAATAGAGTTAGAATGGGAAAGAATATCAAAACAATAGCTAAATCAGGTTTTTAGAAATATAGTACTTGTATTTTTTATGAGTAAGTTTATTTCCAAAATATAAATAAAAACTGCTCAGTCTTATAATGTTACTTGTATGCATATGCTTTCAGGGGTGATTATTTGGTATGCCAAATACTTCATGGATGATCAAGAACCAGAAGCTGGAGGGAACTCATTGCCCTAGGGTAGAATAAAACAGAACTGAACACAAGAAATCAATAAATAAAATCTGCTATACCCATAGATCTGTGTCTAGCCCAATTGTCATTAGGGAGTACTTCCTTCAATAGCTGATGGGAGCAGATGCAGAGATCCACACCCAAACATTAAGCAGAGTTCAGAGAAGAGAGCAGAGGGGAGGAAGAAGGATTGTAGGAGTCAGAGAGATCAAGGACACTGGGAGAACATGGCTGACAAAATTAACTATGAAGGGCTAATAGTAGCTTATAAATACTGAAGGAGCAGTTATAGCATCTCCATGGGCCTTCACCAGATCCTCAGCAGCATAATGGGTTTATTTAGATTGAGGTTTTTGTAGGACTTTAACAGTGGGAATGGGGGTGTCTCTGACACTTTTGCTGTTCTTGGGATCTTTTTCCTCCTACTGGGTTTTCTGTTATAGCCTTGACATTACTGTTTGTGCCCAGTCTTAGTGCATCATGTTATGAAAATTTTGGTTGTTATCCATGGAAGACTTGATCTATTTTGAAATAAAATGGCAGAATAGAGGATCTGGGAGGGAGGGAGTGTGTGTGTGTGTGAGTGTGTGTGTTTGTCTATGGGGGTGATTTGAAGGAGTAGAGGGAGAGAAGGCTCTGGTTGGGATGTATTCAATGAGAGAACAATAAAGAAAAAAAGGAAAAAAACAGATGCAAAATATAACAATGAACTTTATGAAAAACAGTACTTATTAAATTTGTTAAAAACAATATGTAAGCACCATTAGTATCACCATAAATGCAAAATGAGTTAATCACAATCAATGCACCATGAACAATAGAATAATATAAAACATTTCCAGAATAAATTTATAAAAATAATATTTTTCCAATATCTGAGTATTTAAAATTTCAAAGATGAAGCAAAACAGATATAAATTATATGTCCAACCATAGTAGTCACTGGTATAAACATTTTAAATGTTTAAGAAAGAAGAAAAATTTCATGTCATTTTGCATGAAGAACAATAAACCAAAAAAATTTGTAACTTATGATATTAATTAATTTTAGGCTTTGGTTTATTTTTACAATTCTAGAATTTAAAATATTTTTTTCTAATTTGAGATACAGCTATAACACTTTTAAACATATACTTAAAGGGCACTTCATTCTACCTGAGACACTTGCTCAAACACATTAATTACTGTCCAATACATAATGGTCAGAAATTGAAAACATCCTAGATATCATTCAGCAGAAAATAAATAAAGAAATTATGGATTATTTGCAGACTAAAATACTATTCAGCAATTTAAAAAATAAAAGTCGCAGATAAATTTGTGGAAGTAGAAAAATTAATCTTGAGTGATAAAACACAGGCCCAGAAATACAAATATGTTATTTATTTACTTATATGCAGATATTAGATATTAAATCAATGAGAAGCATGCAACAATCTGTACAACCACAGAAATCAGGTACAGAGTAAGGAATTTGGAGAATAGTAGATGTCCATAGAAAAAAGAAATAAAATGATACTTATAGAAGGACATGGGGTGTTGGGTGGACTAGTACAGAAGGCTCAAATGGGTAGGTGGAGGGAAGTGGAGGAAAAGACAGGAAATATAGTAAGAGATATCTAAAATTAAGAGACATTTGAAGGATAGTATGGAAACCTAGTACCATATAAGCCTCCAAGATTTCTACATAGATGGTGATTAAAAGAAATTGTCAAATAATGAAAGTGGGGTTGGGGTAGAGCCCTAACTAGATATCACTTTTCACCAAATGAATCTGCCATTCCCATGAATGGGTACACCTAGTTGAGGGTACATTTAGCCAGAGGGGTTCCATGGGAATGTTCCAAAGAAGCTAGGCTATTTCCAAGACTATGAGTTACCTACCTCAAACTGACTGGAAGGCTCTGAAAGCACAAATCACAAATCACTGAATATGGAAAAGTTTAGCTGCTTCCTATGCAGAACTTTCACCAATGCTGGCTAGGGTCACCAATGGTGGCTAGGGTTTTTAGTTTCAGATGGTATTCTGCATGCTCTCAGAAGAGAAAGGTTAACACAAATTCAGTTACAAACCTTCCAATCTACAGTTGTATCATGACTATAAGTTATGTTAGTACAATAGAGGCACAAAGCTTGGAAGAGGAACTAACCAATATCTGATTTAACATAAGGACCACACTATGATATGGAACTCATACCAATATATCCTTGTTTGACCAAGAAACTGAGGACTATATTGCACTGGGACCTAGGATAAAACTAAACACTACTGTCCTCTTAAAGGAAATTAGCACTAAAAGGAGTCCTAGTGGCATTCTACTATATTCATAGACCAGTCCCTTCCTCATCCATCACCAGAGAAGATCCCTCTTGCAGTAAATAAAAACAAATACAGAGAGCCACAGCAAGTCAATAGGCAGAGTGCTCAAACACAAAACTCAATACTAAACATGATGTCTCCATCATATCCCTCTCTTGGTTCTCGTGAAATCTGTTGAAATGAAGGTAGAAGGAGAGTAAGGACAAGAGGAGATGGAGGATACCAAGGAATCCAGGCCTTCTAAACACAGTGGGAACAATGTAAATATGAACTCACAGGGATTGAGGCAGCAAGCATGGATGGGCCTGCATAGGTTGGGTCATAGAACTGAAAAGAATTAGACACATGTCCTCATCCCTAAATAAAAATCTATGTTTAACTGATAACTGCATATTTTACAATATTTCTCATAGAGGTACCTAGCATGTGTGGATAATGCGAATCTTAGTGGCAATGTGTGTTTAAGTAAAAATTTTAGTTTCAGTGGGGAGCCCACTCTAAAAGCTGATGGCTAGGGTGGACCAAGAAACCAATGATATGGCTATTATTGTTGGTTTTCCACCAAAACTTGATGAAAAGAATGTATTCCTGAAGATATCATGCAATTTGGTTGTAGAATGTGAGTAAACAATGGTGAAATTATTCTGGAAGCTTCTTTCTTTCTGGCTGCTTTCATAATTCTGGAAGTCATTATGCAGGCTGCTGAGTGGAAAATCAACAGTGATTTCTTTTATCAGTTTTAGACCTCATTCAGTAGAATGATAGGAAAAGAGGTCATGGAATTTTCTTAGTTTGAAAGAAATGACTGTAGCATTAAACCTTAGCAAACTGATTAATAAATTGAAAATGTGCATTAGGATCCAACTGTAACTATGATTTGTCTAGACTTCAAAGTAAAATTAGCATAATTTTGGAACTTTATTTATGGATAAATTTGAAAACTACACAATAGAGCTCCAAGAGCTAAGAACAATGTCCTTTTGAAATAAGAAAAGACTGATCACCTTGTGATTTTACATAAACATTGAGTAAGTTTTATCCCCTACATGATTTTAAATATTTCACTTGAAAAGCATTTCCAAGGTTAGACCCTTTCCAAAGATGTATTTACTTGGCACAGGTTATGATGATCCATCACAGTGAATTATAGAAGCACTTGTTAAAATGTGTTTCCCAAGACAATCCCATTCACAGAACTATCAAATCAGCTGCCAAACCTCTGGAGACAATGGACTCTTCCTTAATAGTTTGGTTTATCTGCAGCAGAAAAAAAATCCTATGTTCAACCATGGGGAACACACCAGGCAAGGCAAGCATACTTACTTATTCTGAATTCTATAAGCTTAGTGTTGTAAGGTCAGCCTAAATAGTCCATGAATAACAGTTCCAGAAAGAAATGGATATAAAGGTGATCTTAAGTTATTCTGTGAAAGACTAGTAATATTTTCTTTATGCTCACTTGTTCTACACCATCTTTCAGACTGAGAGAATAGTCTGTGTATACAGCCTGATTCTGCACATCATCCTAAATATTCTTTACAGTTGTTGATTCAGTGCTGAAATCACCATCTGTTTGCCAGGGTGCTTGAGATACTTGTTCCACATCATTACCCCATTCTGTAGAGACATATTTATAATATTTTAGCAAATCTCCATAGTGAAATAAGCAGAATCTATGCAAATTTGGCAAAATACATAGGACTTAAATGTTTATACCCAGGTGCATAAATGTAAATGAACACTTTTCTATCTTAAGTAGCTTACTACATTCTGTATAATTAAAATACATGTGCCATAAAATTAAGTAAAAATACATAGCCTTTATATGCTCCAAGAAAATTAATTTTGTTTAGATCATAAAATTAACCTCTGTTTGAACTTTCCTTTCAATATGCACAAGAAATAATTATACATTCACTATGAAATTAGTAAATAAAGTCATGTTATAAATATTGAAATATAATATAGCTAGCAATGTTTTATAGGTTAAGTGAATTATGTTAAAGTAAAACAATAAATTATAAAAATAATAAACACTCTTGAATTGTAAATAATTTATTTTCAAATGTAGATAAAACTTATTGCCATAACTTCAGATTCTATGATAGAAAAAGTTGGTCAATGCCTTTAGATGGATCCCAGGTTGGCACAAAACAAATGGAACTGGAATAAGAAGGAAAGC
This sequence comes from Sigmodon hispidus, assembly GCA_004025045.1. NCBI lineage: Eukaryota > Metazoa > Chordata > Mammalia > Rodentia > Cricetidae > Sigmodon > Sigmodon hispidus. The sequence continues at coordinate 48,447 of PVIH01002745.1, read as the reverse complement.
ATGTGTTTGTTTTGTTGAGAACTGTTTCAAATTTATATTTTATAGACTTATTAAGTGTTGACTACAGTTTCAAATGGCAAAATATGTATAAACACAACATAATCATAAAGAAAATAAATTCATTTCTATAAAGTGATGGTTACCTCTCAGTTTCCAACAGGTTAAAATATATAGTGGTGATGAATTTGTATTTATCACTCAAAAGTTTTTATAACTTGTTAATATATTAAAATCATAGCAGATAGACATTTCAATAATAGAAGTGAATTTTACTGTCAATTATACAATAAACCATTCACTTATGAAATATGCAAGAAATTAAGTAAAAATTCAGTTTTCTTCAAGGTCAGGAGCAAATTTAATTAAGCTGGAAAAAACTAGAGAAAAAGCAGTTGAAATTAATATACATACAAGACATGTTGAAAAAAAATAAATTCTCTTGTCAATGTTAACTTTAAAGTTGTAATTATCTATTTGTTTGGAGAAAGACTACCTGTAAACATTAAATTTGTATTTACCCATAAATAGATTTGCATTTACTAAATTATGCAGTCAAAGCTTTGCCCAGCTTTATTAACATAAGTCTTTTCTTTCAGAAAGAGTGCAAAACTCACTTTGTGGATGGGTTTTTCATAGTGTGGGGTGATACTCAAATGTATAAAAAGCATATGTCTCTTTCCTTAATGACAAGAATTAATGGAGAAACCAAAATTAAGAAATAAGGGGAAATTATGATGAAATAGTAACAAAAGCTTTTTGATTAATCTTATTTTTCTTTAATGTTTTAATTATGAAGGCTTTTTAAAAAATTTTCCTAATAGGTATATCAATACTTAATACTGAGAATATTTTTAAAAATTTAAAAAACCATCGTGTATATATTATATATCAACAGACAGAAAGGCTGATAGAATAAGAAACAGATAGATGAAAGCTAGGTATATGATGTATGACATCATCTGTGGTATTTTCTTCTTGTAGAAAAAAATATTTACATATATTTATTATAATACGATATTTCCATGTTGTGTTATCATATATTTCTGTCTAATGTCTCATTGCTTGACATTTCAGAACACAAAGCTATTAGACTTTATTAAAGTATGAACAATAAACCCTTGGGAAAGTGGGCCCTTCAACTCACCTGGGCTAAATAGTAAAATTGGCCACAGTGGGGTGGGAACAAGTGACCAAGTATCAAGGGCATGAGGGCATGAGAACTGATCTAGATCATCACTGCCTGCTGCAGTGTGTGAGCTATCAGGAGCAATGCAGGAAACTTCACCCTGTTGGTGTTGAGAGAAAGCTGGCACACTGACCAATCCAGCTAATGCCAAGGCCCAGAACAAGGGCTAATAATTGCACACCTCAATATTTACCTTATCTATTAACTGCTAGCAGATGTGAAAGGACCAGAACTGCAGATAAAAAGCTGCAGAATTCCCATGACACAAGGTCACAACAGCATATCCAAGATCCCTTATAACCATCCCTGGAAACAAAATGTAATTAAAATAAAAGTCGAACTAATGCATACTGTGCTGCACACACACACACACACACACACACACACACGCACACGCACACGCACACGCACACGCACACGCACACACACACACAAATATAAAGGAAAAGTCTGAGCCTGGAATCTTCAGTGTGTCAGAGGGAGTCACACAGTGTATCTTTTAGTCATGCTTTCCTTACTTATAAATATTTGTTGCAATGAGTCATTGGTCTGGTTCAAGGTCTCAGGCTTCTGATAGACCCTTAGTACTGGGTCTATCATCATGGACAGCATCATCTCACTAGAAAATTCTAGATTTTACCACATACTAAAATCAGACAGTTTACAATTTTCACGCATCTCTTTAATAAATATGAAATATCTCTGACATCTAAAATGTGAACTTGTTGACATCATGCCTATCAATTAATTAACTAAATTATTGGCAAGACTGACATAATGATGTTGATGCTAGTTAAATGAGAAATACAGAACATTTAATTCAGTAGTGTCTAAGTTGTTTATTTGATGCTCTTTTCTCTCCTATTTGAAAACATAGATATGTCTGCTCATTTTGCACTTGCCTTAACTGGAAAATACATTTTTTTTATATATAAGATCTAACAAAGCATGCCAGATGTTTTTTTCATTTTCATATTAGGTTTAATATGTGCATCTAGCTTGTATGCATGTTGTGATATCATGTTTTAATATAAATTCAAAATAATAATGAGTCATTTGTGGAAACTATGACCTCTCTAGTAAAACTTGCAAATTTATTCTTAATATATTATCTACTAAAGCAATCTTAAGAAACACACACAAAATTGAATAATTTTATTTTATCTCAATGTATTACAACTATAAGGGAAATGGCATACAAATATAAAATATAAAAGATTTTACCTTAAAGTGGCAAAATTACTCAAACATATACATATTTAACATTCTACTGTGAAAACTTCTGATTATCTAGAACTATCATTAGCTGACATACATACTCATAAAGCATTAGTAACTTTTAGAAAGTGTTGACAATAAAGGCAAACATTGAAGCTATTACATTCACACGCTGTATCCAAGGGAGAAAACATGATTTGTCAAAATTACAAGAAAGGTTTATTAGTGTCATCTCAATAAGAAATAGACTGTGCCCTTGCATATCAAGCTCAGTGTTGACTGGAGCATGGATGATGGTTAGGGTTAGGTTAGGTGGTCCTTTACACTCACTACAGTAAAACCAATAAATGTCTATTATTCAAACAAAGGGCATTTTGACATTTGTTGTAACTTCACTGAAAATATGAACTTTACAAGGGTATGAAAGGGCACATGGAAGACTTACTAAAAGTGACGTTTATAGAATGTAAATGCAGAAGTCCTCAGGGAGTGGCGTGAAGTAGAGTACTTCTTTCTGAGTCCTAAGGCTAGGTATATATAGAATGATTGATTAGAAAGCATTACATAAACTAATTGAATTTTCCTCACATGGGAAGAAAGGAAGAGGTTTTAGACTGTTGACAATTCTGTCTAGGGTTTACAAGCATTTTCTAGCAAGAAAATTAGAAGGTTTAATGGGAAATACAAAGGCAATTTCTTTACAGAGAAAATCATTTTATCATTTAATGTTTATAATTTTACCATGTTAAGTCAGAAATTAAGAAAGATACCTTTCTTTTGCCTTCATAATTTATAATACACTCTGATATTATATGAAATGTAATAATGCACTTCACACAATACCACTAGTGTTCACTAGTGGAGTTTTAGAAAATAAAAATAACAAAAGCCTACAGTTTTTAGAGAAAGAATTTGAATCGGAGAGCAATATTACTGACTAGATAATATTAAGACTAAGCTAAATTGCAGCATTGTCTTTCTTTAGCATAGCCACAAACACTATGACTTTAACTGTCATGAAGAGGTAGGTTGTCAGAGCTCCATCATGGAATGTCTTGTCTCAGGAACAAAGCTTGAAGAATGAATGTGACAGCCATGTAATTGTCATATACAGGTCTCTCTTCTCTGAAAGATATTGTTTAGACTTCAAAGTTTGTTTTGTTAACCTTCATAACTTCCAAAAATAATAAACTATTTACAGCAGTAATTTGCATTATAGATTTTATTTTAAACATAATATTTTTGTTTCTGGTATTGTTATTGATGAGCAATAGAGCTTTATCCTTTAAGCAACAAGATGATGTTTACATATACACATATATATCATATATATGCATATGTATAACAATATTATTTTAAAAGATATTATTAATTTGAAAGGTAGTCAGGGTGACAAAGGAGATTCAGAAGAGAGTAAGTCAAAATAATATACAGTGTTCATGTATCAAATTCTCAAAATATTAAACAAGAGACTGATGATGTAGAAACAATGTATGTCAATGTAGATTAATTGCAACTATAAATTATATGAGGAAACACAGTACTCAGTGAGTGGGTATAATGAGTGATATAGTGAGTGATATTTTCAAACTTTCGTCCTCAAGGATAATGTGATGTTTTGAATGAGAGGCCCTCAGGGGCTCATATATTTGGATGGTTGGTTCCTATTTGTTGGAATTACTTTGGAACAGTCTTTGGGGCTTTTAAACTGACATCATTCCCAGTTTCCTTCCTGCTTTGTACATCAGGCACTTTCCAGTAGGATGCTTGCTGCCATGCACTTCCCCACAGTGGTTATAGACTCCAATACCTTGTAACTGTGAGCCATTAAGGAAAAAAAATATTAATTGCCTTAGTTGTGGCATTTTTGTCATGACAATAGAGCAGCAACTAAGACAGTTAGGTTTCTGATGAAAAAAAAAAACCCAGATAATTATTTTCTGTGTTTAGTAGGAAATAACTAGAAATAAAATGGAGTCTAGTAATTCCCTATCCTAAAAATTATTCTTTTTTTAATGTTTATTTTTATTTTATGTGAATTGGTGTTTTGTCTGCATGTATAACTATGTAAGGGTGTCAGATCTTGGAATTACAGACAGTTGTTAGCTGCTATGTGGATGCTGGATATCAAACTCAGGTCCTCTGGAAGAACAGTCAGTGCTCTTAACCATTGAGCCATCTCTCCAGCCCCCTAAAATTTATTCTTATGTTGATTGCAAGTTAATTGAAAATAAAATGAAAAAAATCACAAAATGTTGATTGTATTCATCTTAAGAATTTTACAAACTAGTAAATTTAAATTCAGAAAATTAATTATTTTCAATGTCACAATCCAACATATATTTATACTAACCCAACATGTATTAATAAAGAAAAACAGTAAAATAAATTTTATTTGTACATCTGTAAAAATACACTAGAAAAGTACAAATGATATAATATGCAGTAATAGTAAAAATATTCATGCTTTCTACTTGAACATATACAAATGAATGTGTACCATATGCTTTATACGCACACAGACCCTTCCACACAAAACACAAAGTTAAGTAATTTCCATTCTATTGTGAGAAATATTTTTAGGCTTTCTCTATATTTATAAAAAATATGAATTAATGGATAAAGTAAAGAAGTTATGAAAATTTTACTTTTTGAAAATAGTTTAAAATAGATAATTAGACTTTTTATCAGTCATGATTATATCCATTGTGCAATAACATCACAAGTATTAACTACAAAATGTAGTAAATGGAAATTAAGAAAGTATTCCCAGAATCGTAAAGAAAATAAAAAACTGAAAATCAAAAATCTCACAATTTACTTGTTGTTTAAACCAAACCATTCCAAATTCTAGAATTAATTTACCGTTTGTGAGAACCTAAGTGGTTTTATTCATAATTTAAAATAATTTATGTGAACTAAAAATGAAAAGGAGGTCAGGACAAATATGAACACTATGTGGAAAAGCCCTGAGCAAACAAGGTTCCAACATACCCAAGTGCAAACATCCCTATACAAAAGAGATTTATCTTGGTAGTGATCTTGGAAACTATAAATTAGAATATTGACATGACATGTTTTGCTCAGCAAATTAGTCAACACTTTTTAAAAAATGACTTCACTTAGTAGAATGTATGAAGTCTAGCCTTCTCATACTTTCATTAAGTAAGTATAGGGTTTCAGCATTTATTTGGAACTGTTACAACCTATTAAGAAGAATGAGTCTGGCCCCTATGCATCTTAGTTGAATGACACTGAAAATACACTGTATAAAAAAAAAAATTACAGGTAAGCAGGTTCTGGTGCCTAATTCTCCTTCCAGAAAGTCACTTTCCAGAACCATGGTCAGTCTGGAGAGTTTGATCACAGACTTTCCTTAACAGACAGGACTAGGGTTTGGCTGTGAGAGGCTACTCCATCCACACCTAAAAGAGGGGACCTAGCATGGCGTGGCCCTGCCTACAGGGTGAACTGCATCATCAGAGAAGGCTTTGAAATTCAGACCCCCTGTACAGTGTAGAGTCAAATATCAAGTAGACTCCTTACTCAAAGGAGACAGAAGACACACAAGCCATCTTGCCACAACTGACTAGGAATAGCCTAATTGTGAATCACTGAAGCCATGGGAAGACACCAGTGCAAAAATACTTACAATAATATAAAGAACAACAAGGCAACACCACAAGAAACTGGTGGTTCTACAACTACAAGACCTGAACAGAGCAATGAAGAGGAAACAGAAGGAAACAATACCAAAAACACCTTTATGAAGATTATTGAAGCCTTCAAAGATGACATGGAAAATTCCCTTAAAGAAATAGAAGAAAATACAACCAAAAATTGAAAAAAATGAAAAATTCCTTGATAGAAAACCAAGAAATGGTAAGCCAAAAATGAAAGAAACATTCCAGGAACTAAAAATTAAAATAGAAGCAATTAAAAAGGCACAAAATGAGGCAAATATGGAAACAGAAAATCTGAAGAAAGGAGCTGGAACTACAGATACAAGCATAATCAACAGAATCCAAGAGCTGGAAGAAAGAATTTCTGCAGTGGAAGACTCAGTAGTGGAATTAGATACATTAGTCAAAGAAAATACTAAAACCAAAAAAGCCAAAAAACAAAATGTTCAGGAATTCCAGGACATCATGATCCTGGACTGACTCCTTGGATCCCACTCCCCTTAGAGAAACACCTGTCTCACTCTTGAGGGAGGGGAGAGAAAGCTGGATCTGCCAGGAGTGGAGACTGAACTAAGCAATATTGGGTCAGTGGGACCATGGGACTGTCTGCTGTATGCCCAGGGAGAGGATGGGGAGTGGTGGAGAAGAAATAATGACCTGATGTGGTGGGAGGGGGAACGGACCTTGAATAAGGATATACAAGGATAGAAAGTGTGACTTCTTTGTTCATAATAATAATAATAATAAAGAGAAAAAACTTGCCTAATCCCCCATAAAAAAAGAAAAGACCTAAATTGAGAATAACAGGAATAGAAGGAAAAGAATACCAGCTCAAAGGCACAGATAATGTATTCAATAAAATTACGAAAGAAAACTTTCATAACTTAAAGAAGGAAATGCCTATAAAGATAAAAGAAGCTTACAGAACAAAAAATAGATATGACTCCCCAAAAGTCCATTCGCCACATAGCTATCAAGACACAAAACATACTGAACAAAGAAAAAAAAATTAAGAGCTTCAAAAGAAAAGGGCCACCTTACTTATAAAGGCAGACTTGAGATGGCTCAGAGGTTAAGAGCACTGACTGTTCTTCCAGAGGACCTGAGTTCAATTCCCAGCAAAACCACATGGTGGCTCACAACCATCTATGATGAGGTCTAGTGCCCTCTTCTGTAAAACTGTATGCATAATAAATAAATAAATCTTTTAAAAAAAAAGGCAGACTCATCAGAATAACAACTGACTATTCAGTGCAAACAATGACAGCAAGAGGAGCTTGGTCAAAAGTCATCCAGACACTAAAAGAGCATGGCTGCCAACCTAGAGTACTATACTCAGCAAAACTATCAATCACCATAGATGAAGTAAACAAGATAGTTCATGAGAAAGTCAGACTGAAACAATACCTATTTGCCAATCCAGTCCCCCAGAAAGCATTAGAGGAAAAACTCCAGCCTAAGGATCACAGATACACACATAAAACCACAATCAATAATCCCACAGAAGAAAGGCCCAGAAAAAGGCGTTACATACAAGCTACCTCCAAATAGCAGAAAATATCAATCAGTGATTACTAATATCCCTTAATATCAGTGGAGTCAACTCACCTACAAAAGGACTCACACTAACAAGACAGATACAATACAGAAGCCATCCCTCTGCTGCATAAAAGAAACATACCTCAACCACAAAGACAGCCACAGGCTCAGAGTAAAGGGTTAGGAAAAGATTTTCCAATCAAAAGGCCATAAGAAAGAAGCTGGTGTTGCCATCCTAATAGTTAATAAAGTAGACTTAAGCTAAAAGCAATTAAAAGGGACCCAGATTGTCATTACTGATTCATGACAGGAAAAACTGGTCAGGATGATATTTCAATCCTGAATATTTATGCCCCTAATATAAGGGCACCTACCTATGTAAAAGAAACACTGCTAAAACTCAAATCCCACATCAGTTCTCACACCCTAACAATAGGAGATTTCAATATCCCACTTTCACCCCTGGATAGGTCAACCAGACAGAGACTCAACAGAGAAATAAGGAGTCTAAGAAAGGTTATGATACAAATAGATTAAATAGATATTTATAGAAGCTCCCACCCAAATGCAAAGGAATATACATTTTTCTCAGCTCCCCAAGAAACTTTCTCTAAAATTGACCATATAATTGGTACATAAAGCAAATATCAACAAATTCAAAAAATTGAAATAATCCTTTGTATCATATCAGATCACCAAGGCCTAAAGTGAGAGTTAAACATCATCAAAAATCACAGAAAGCCTACCAACATGTGGAAACCAAACATCACTAAGCTGAACCACCACTAGGTCAAGGAAGAAATTTAGAAAGAAATAAAAGTCTTCCTTGAATTTAATGAAAATGAATCCACAACATACACAAACTTGTGGGACACAATGGAAGAAGTCTTAAAAGGAAAATTAATACCACTAGATCCTATATGAAAAGCCTAGAGAAATCCCACACTAGAGAACTAACAGCATAACTGAAAGCCTTAGAACAATTAGAAGCAAACTCACCTAGAAGGAGTAGACGGCAGGAAATAATCAAACTTAGAGCTGAAATCAATACAATTGTAACAAAAGGAACAATGCAAAGAATCAATGAATCAAACAGTTGGGTTAGGGTTAGGGTTAGGTTTAGGGTTGGGTCTTTGAGAAACTCAACAAGATAGATAAGCCCTTATCCAAACTAATCAAAAAGCAGAGAGAGTATGCAAATCAGCAAAATCAGAAATGAAAAGGAGAACATAACAACAAACCCCCAGGAAATCCAGAGAATTATCAGATCATACTTTGAAAATCGGTATTCCACAAAAATGGAAAATCTAGAAGAAATGGACAGCTTTCTGGACAGGTACCATCTACCAAAATTAAATGAAGATCAGATTAATTACCCAAACAGGCCTATAACCCTTAAGGAAATTGAAGCTGTCATTAAAAACCTCCCCAAAAGTACAAGCCCTGGTCCAGATGGTTTCAGTACCGAATTCTACCAGACATTCAAAGAAGAATTACTGCCATTACTCCTCAAACTATTTCGCACAGCAGAAACTGAAGGAATATTGCCAAATTCATTTTATGAGGCCCCAAATACCCTAATACCCAAGCCACTCAAAGACACAACAAAGAAGGAGAACTACAGACCAATCTCCCTCATGAATGTTGATGCTAAAATTCTCAACAAAATTTTAGCAAACCGTATACAACAACATATAAAAAATATCATCCACCACAACCAAGTAGGCTTCATCCCAGAAATGTAGGGCTTGTTTAGCATACAAAAAAAAATAAACGTTATCCATCATATAAACAATCTAAAGGAAAGAAAACCACATGATCACATCCTTAGATGCTGAAAAACGCTTTGAAAAAATCCAACACTCATTTATGAAAAAAGCTCTGGAGAGATCAGGAATACAGGGAAAATAGCTCAATATAATAAATGTGATTTACAGGAAACTGACAGCCAACATCAAACTCAATGGAGAAAATCTCAAAGCAATCCCACTAAAATCAGGAGCTAGACAAAGATGTCCTCTCTCCCCTTATCTATCCAATACAGTTCTTGGAGTTTTAGCTAAAGCAGTAAGAGAGCAAAAAGAGATTAAGAGGATACAAATGGAAAAGACGAAGTGAAACTCTCTTTATTTGCAGATGATATGATGTATATATAAGTGACCCACAAAATTCTACCAGGGAACTTCTGCAGCTTATATACACCATTAGCAGTGTATCAGGATATAAGATTAACTTAAAGAAATCTGTAGCCATTCTTTACACTGAAGATAATAGGGCTGAAAACGAAATAAGGGAAACTTCACCTTTTATAATAGCTGCCAGTAACATTCAATATCTTGGAGTAACTATAACCAAAGAAGTAACAGATCTATTTGACAAAAAACTTTAAATCACTGAAGAAAGAAATTGAAGAGGATATCAGAAAATGGAAAGATCCCCCATGTTCTTGGATAGGTAGGATCAACATAGTAAAAGTGACAATTCTACTAGAAGCATTCTATAGATTCAATGTACTTCCCATCAAAATCCCAGCACAATATTTTACGTGCCTGAAAAGAACAATAGTCAACTTCATTTGGAATAACAGGAAAGCCAGGATTGCCAAAACAATTTTGCTCAACAAAAGAACCTCAGGAGGCTATACCATCCCCAACTTCAAGTTATACTATAGAGATACAGTAATAACGACAGCCTGGTACTGGCATAAAAAGAGATTTGTTGATCAATGGATTCAAACTGAGGATCCTGGCATTAACCCCATATCCTAGCAACACCTGATCTTCAACAAAGAGGGCCAAAATACTCATTGGAAAAATGATAGTATCTTTAACAAATGGTGATGGCATATCTGGTTGGTCGTGTGTAAAAAATGCAAATAGACCCAAGCCTGTCACCTTGCACAAAACTCAAATCCATGTGGATCTAAGACCTCAACATAAATCCAGCCACACTGAACTTGATAGAAAAGAAAGTGGGAAATACCCTCCAAGGTATTGGCACAGGTGACCATTTCCTAAATATAATACCAGCAGCACAGACACTAAGAACAACAATCAATAAATGGGACCTCCTAAAACTGAGAAGCTTCTGCAAAACCAACGACTCTGTCAATAGGGCAAAATGACAGCCTACAGAATGGGAAAAGATTTTCACCAACCCTACAAGTGATATAGGACTGATCTCTAAAATATATAAGAAACTCAAGAATCTAGAGCCTTAAACCTTGAATAACTGAATCAAAAATTTGGGTTCAGAACTAAAAAGATAATTCTCAGCAGAATTACAAATCGTTGAAAGGCACTTGAAAAAGTTCTCAACATCTTTAGTCATCAGAGAAATGTAAATAAAAGCAACTTTGAGATACCTTCTTACACATGTGAGATTGGCTAAGATTAAAACACAGATGACTGCATATGTTGGTGAGGTGATGGAGCAAGGGGAACACTCCTCCATTGTTGGTGGGAGTGTAAGCTTGTTCAGCCATTCTGGAATGCAGTATGGCAGTTTCTCAGAAATTTGGGAATCAATCTCCCCAAGGATCACTCAATACCACTTCTGGGTGTATACACAAAGAGGCACTTTTGCACTGCAAACACATTAGCTCAACTATGTTCATAGCAGCATTGTTCATATTAGCAAGAACCTGTAAACAACCTAGATACCTCACAACTGAATAATGGCTTAACACACTGTGGTACATCTACACAATGGAGTACTACTCAGCAGTAAGAAAAAATGATATCCTAAAATTTGCAGGTAAATGGTTAAATTTGGAGAATATCCTCCTGAGCAAGGTATATCAAACCCAGCAAGATAAGGAGGGGATGTACTCACTCATTAGTGGACTCTAAACAAAACAGCAAAAAGCAAGACATGTCCAAGTTGCAAACCACAACCACTGAACAGCTTGGGATCTGAAACACCTTGGACTGGCACCTTGGGTCCTACACCCTCTGGAGGATCACCTGACTCACTCTTGATGTTGGTTTGAGGAAACTGGATCTGCCTGGAGTGGATGCTGAACTGAGCAATATTGAGACTTTGTGACCTCCTGCCCTTGCTGTGGAGGAGATGGGGATATGTGGAGAAGAGAGAGTGAATGGGTGGTATGGGAGGGGGAAGGGACCTTGAATAAGGATATACACGAATAGAAAATTTGACTTTATTCATACTAAAAAATAAATAAATAATGTAAAAAATAAAGAACATTGAAAACCTATGTTGATAGCAATAAAAAAATCTTTCATTGAAATTAGGTTTAATTTTGCTATCTAAAAACAGTTTTTTCAGATTCTTTAGTTTATTTAAACAAATTTGTAATGCATGTCCTTATAATTTTCTGGAACTTCATATCTGTTACAATGTTTTCCTTTCAATTTCTAGTTTTTAGATGTAAGTCTTCCCTTTTTTGTTTAATTTGGTTAAGAATTAGTCAATCATGTTTAAACCTCAAAAAATTAATTTATTAATTTAAGAAAATCAGAGAGTGGGAAGTGAAGGTAATCACTTCAATTAATGTTAAAACAAAAGGATACTAAAAAAAGTCAACTGGAATCATATAAGATGAGTTTTAATTCTTGTTCTCATACATTTGTGTACCTGTTCATATACATATGTATGCTAAAGTTTTACTTGATACTCTTAATTCACAGGAACAATGTAGTTTTTTTACTGTCAAAGTGTTATTAAAAACTATCACAGGCAATATTATCGAAGGCATTATTTTTAATATTGCTAACATATGACTAATCTATTATTAATGGAGGAATTTGCATCTCTTTTTCTCAAGAATAGGTTTTGTTACATGGAAATATTATAATATTAATTTGTTATTAAAATGTGCTAATTAAATAACTTTTACTACCTAATTTATCCCTTAGAAGAAGCAAAGAGTTTATTGTAAAAATAACATGTTATTTCAGAATAAACGTATCTTTTTAAGGTACTTACATATACAATGTAAGTATCAACACAGTGATTTAGGCCTCTCAAAATCCATTTCATTTCTCAATGATTCCATGTGAAAGGGCCATTTTTAAAGTATCTCCAACTTCCATATACAACTTCATACAATACGCATTTTAGAAGTTATTAAAGTTATACTTAAATGCTGTAATGGATTTACACAGGGGTTTAAGTAAAACATCTTTTTAAGGGTATAAAGTAGGATTTAGTCACCATCTTAATTCATCCCTCATGTCACTTTCAGTCAAGGAGACACTGGAAGAAATCTTCATTGCACAGAAAGGCCTCTCAGAATGGCCATTTTCTAAGTGTGGTCCTAGGCTCTAGAGAACAAATAGTCTTCCATAGAAAGAGATATTCCACATAAACTATCACATGCTAGCCAGACAACAGAAACCTTTTGAAGATGAGAATGAGAGTTCTAGGTTTGTCTTTTCCCATACCTCTTGGCGCAGGCATCCCATAATTATTTCTTCTTATAATAAATACTTGGATGTACTTGAACCAGCCTCATACCTAGGCATTCTCAGATGTTTCCCTATACTAAGACTACAGAGGAAGCCACAGATACGAAAGCTGAGCCATCTAAGTCTGTGTGGATAGTACCCTTCTAGCTCTAAGTTTAAGGAATACTGCACATTAAAAGCATGAGAAGGAACTATGATTTTAATTTTGTTAGCTTTTTAAATTTTATTGGAAATAGATTCTTCTCTCATACAATACGTCCTGGACACAGTCTCCCCACCCACTCCTGCTGTTCATTCTTACCTCCCGCTTTCCTAGATCTAACCCCTCAGTTGGTTTACTCTTGAGAAAGAGCAGGCGTCAAAGAGACAATAGCCAAACAGGAAAAAAAAAGTAGAATAAGAAAAGGGAAAAGCTCTCATATCAAGTCTAGACAAGGCAAACTCAATATGAAGAAAAGACAGAAAGAGCAGACAAAAAATTCAGATACACATCTGCTCCCACTATTAGGAATCCCACAAAAGTATCAAGCTAAAAGTTATAAAGAACCAGTGCAGACATGTCTACTGGCTCCATGTTTACCTTTTCAGTCTCTGTGAGCCCTGCTAAGTTGATTTAGTGGTCCATGTTCTCCCGTTGTTGTCTTCTATCCCCTCTGAATCCTGCAATCTTCCTGCCCACTCTTAGCCGGAATATTTGAGCTCTGATGGGAAGAGCTGATGATGACCTTCCATTTCAACTCTCTCTCTACAGAATGTCTGTCTATGGTTCTCTGCACCTGCTCCACTCTGCTGTCCGAGAAAGCCTCTCTGGCAACCAGAAAAGGATAGTAGAGTCATTAGAATTGATTTTTATCATTTTTTTCAGTTGTGTTTGGTCAAGAAGTATAGGAGACAAGGGCTCCCTCTAATGGTGTGGGCCTCAAGCTAAACCAAACATTGATTTTTTTTTTTTTTTTTTTTGACAAGCTCAGTAGTGGAAAGATGGTTGAACAATTGGGTCATTGATAACTATAGAAGAAATTATCTGAGGACTGCAGAAAGTATCCAGGCTTTTAAATACAATCATTTTCAATTTATCTTACTACTTCCTATTTTCTTTCTACTTTATTAAAATTTTAAATATTAAAATATAATTGTATCATTATTTTTCTTTGTCTACATTGCATCCTGTGCCATAATCCCTCTCACTTTATCTCAAATTAATGGCTTATTATTGTTGTACATATTCAGGTCTGTTTCTCTCAGATCATTTCACCTCTTTATGATTTCATGTGAAAAGATCATGTTTAAAGTATCTCATATTTTAAAATATATAATTGTATATGTGTATATTATCTTTATGAGCTAATTAGTATTATATATAAATATTTATATTAGAAATATAACTTGTTGTAACATATAATGCTACTACATAATTTACATTAATACCGATTTTAAAATTGTACCTGTCTTCTCTGAATTTATCCTAGGTAATGATATTTGTGCATTTGAAACAGACTTTAATTCTACATAAGAAGATTTAAAATCATAACTTAATAGAGTCTCATAACTCTTTTTTTTCCTTTTTAGTTTAGTTGGAAAAGATAACACGTTCCCACGAGGAACAGAAAGCAAAGTCTATTCCTGTTTTTTATCCTTGAAGGTGACTTAACTAAAAAGATGGATCAATTTTCATTTGCCATCTTCCCTGTGGCAAGGGAAAGAAGCTACAGGATGAAAAGTGTGTTGGGGACTTATGTGCAAAACTCAAGTCTGTTATGCTATGACGAAACTGCATTGCAGTGAGGTAGTCACTTTAATTCTCCCTTTTATGCTGACAAAGTCAAAGACAGTGATAGAAAAATAAGATATTGTTGTAGCAAGCAGACAGGTACCTTCTGTGATACAATCTTTCTTTCCTATCTTACTTTTCTACCAGTATCACTATATAACTATATTAGGTTTATATATATATATATATACATATATATATATATATATATATATATCTCCACATAGGAATCATTACACAATTCTGCAATCATATGATACCTTCCATGTACAAAGAGGCTCTTTTAGCCTGTCTGGTTAATAAAACTAAGTATCAGGCATTATCTCTTCACAGAGTAAATAACAGAATGGCTCATCAGCCTACCTGCTACCTCTATTGCTGGGAGCACTTGCCTTTAAGCATATTAAAGTCTAATTAACGTGCATGTATTTAAAATTATTTTATGCTAATGAACAGGAATTAAAGAGAGAAAGAGATAATGAATCAGCACATTGTAGTAGTTAAAAGAGGAAACATCTGTCATCTTAACTGTACTAAATTCTTGTTTAATGAAAGAATGTAATTAAAATAATCTTTATCAGCTTTCCCTTGACAACAATTCTTAAATATTGTGAGTTAGACATATTTGCATCAGGTTAGTAATAGAAAAAAAATTCTCTAGCTTTTACATAGACAAGGGTTTGAAAATGATCATTTGGATGTGTTTCAGGGCGTGTTTTGAAAAACTAGTTTCTATAGTCTCATAGCTAATGATTGATGCCAATAATACAGCTCCATGCTGCAGAAAGGGTTGTGAGAGGCATTCATCTATACTTAAGCCACATCCAACCATTAACACTGAAGAGACAAAGATAAGTCTGACTAATGATAAACACAAAAGTTCATTCATTGTGCTGAGTACCACCCCACAAATCAATACCATCTTCCAATAATGACAACATGACATTTCGGGTAAGTGGAAAAAGACTTTCAAGGTCAAATATGTGTAAGTTTATGATACCTTAGACTATTATTTTAAGGAAAAAACAGATTAATCTACTTAAAGGATTTGTTTGTAGTGTGAGGAGTTATGTCTTGAGAACAGTAGCAAAGCTTTAACAGAATATATTAAGTTGTCACTGTGAATAATAACTCACATTTTTAAACCACTCCTGGGAGCTAAGTATTTCTTACTTATAAGAATTAAGAGAGTTTGAAGTTTCTGAAGTTAGTCTTGTTGAGTTCATTAATAGACTATCTGAGATTTCTAAGTGTAATCTAAGTTTGGCTAAATACCTGTGGTTTTCAAAGACCAAGTTGTGAATATTCATTAGGCCACTTCTGTGCTCAGCTAGGGGTAAGGATAAAAAGCCAATGATAACTCAGAAGCATGTTTTCAGAGAGGTTATACTTTATGATGGGAAGATATGGAGCATCTAGGAAACAGCATAAGCAGAGTTAAATGAAGACAAGATTGTGTTTCAGATTTCTTGTGCCTGGCAGATTAGGGAAAATAAAGAATTCCTGTAAAATTGTTAGGTTATTTATTTGCTTATTGCACAGAGGTATCCTGGACATCTGGTAATAGAATCTATTATTGATCACCTACTGATGTACTAGCCCTGGTCTTGGGGAAGCATTAACTTAAAGTTCATCCAGCCTACTTAAGTGAGTTTCATTAATAGCACTAACTGATAGAAAATGCAAGGTGTAAGTAGACAAAGTTTCTTCACCATTTAAGAACTGATGAGCATTTAAATCAAATTCTTCCTGTTGGAACTTAGATTGTTTTAGAATATCTACTCACTACCACTGTTGAATATATTCTGGATGTAATGGACCGCTCTCATGAGCAAGCCTACATGTAGATTCAGATTCAAGGCTATTCACCTGTGAGGAAACTGAATAGTTGGAAGCTTGCTAAACATGAGAAATTTTATGTTACAGCCTCAACATTTTCAAAAGCATAAAACAAAGCAAAGAAACACATTGACTTGACTCCTGTTTCTATTTGTGTACATGTACCTAGAAATGAAAGAAATCAACCAATGAGACCATTAAAAAAATCAAGAACGTAATAATCTCTACTACATGGAACATTTGCCATGTGGTAGGTACTTTAGATTACAAAGGTTTCTGACACAGAAATTTGTCACTCCTGTTCCATGATTAGGATAAACTAGAGAATGCTTTAAAAAAATCTGATCTCTTGCACAACTTGTAAATATGATGATATCCCAAATGTTGTCTGTCTCTAACAGTTCTATTACCTAATCACTCAGCTAGGTTATTTACTCTGTCATAACATTATTGATGCTAAGAACTAGGTTTCACACAATTTCATTATTAGTATGAGATTTAAAGAATGTAACACAATTTCAAATTAAACTCCATGTAAGCAAGAAAAAAAAAATCTGTTTTCTTTCTGCAGTATGGATGTTAGTGTTAGACACTGTTCTCAATGATTTAAACTGATCTTTGCTATCACAGTTTTTTGAGGCTCACTCATGCACTATTATTTGCCCAGTGAAAGGCAGATGGTTCTTAGATTTTTCTGCTGCATTTCCTTGGACAAACAAAAACATTTTACTTCTTCCATTATAAATGAAAAAAGTAGCCATAACATAGAAAATGGTGCCCCTGCAATTTGTCAACAAAACTTAATACAGGTATATTACATAATGTATTTTTAAACAAGGCCTGTGCACTAGTTTTACATACATTTATTATGATAATAAAACAAAAGCACATGTTAAAAACAGATATTCCAGGGCTTTGTACATGCTTTACATTGAATCACTATACTTCTCAGTAAAATATCACTAAACTATGTTTAATACAAGTGCTAAGTGATTTCAGAGACACTATAATTTGAATAAAAAAGCTAAGTATAATGTATCCTTGTAAAATTTAATACAAGGCTATCAGCTAAAATGAGAAGATCAACCTGGCCAACTTTTACCAGGGTATATTCTTTTTTTTTCCCTTCTTTATTTTGTATTTATCAAAAAAAAACAGTAAAAAGAATTTAAAATGCAGAAGAATTAACAATAACTATACAGAGGATAAGAATCATAAGCATGGCTTATCAAGGGTGGAAATACAAATAAGATTGCTACACATATATTTTCTTTGTGTTCATCTTTCCCTCTGAATTTTTTTTCCATCCCTGTATATCCTTATTCAAGGTTAGGGTTAGGGTTAGGGTTAGGGTTAGGGTTAGGGCAATAGGGTTAGGTTAAAAGGCAATAGATAAAATGCTTCCATAGTTAGACAAGGAAATTTGTGCAAAGACATGACAGTATTTTATTGCAAAGAAAAATATCTCTAGTTGTAAGCAGAAGACATCAACAAGATTGCCATAGACATGTTACCTTTCATGTGGTGATTCAGTGAGTAAGGCTGTGATTATAATTTGACTTGCTGAGTAGCATCCACAGAGGATAGGAATGCAATCATCATCTGTCCCAAATAGTTTGGTTCCTGTAAATCATCACATTGTCATTTGGACACCACAGTTCTTCAGTACCACAAGTGACTCCACTTTATTTTCATATGTCTCTCTTCCTATGCTGGCTCCAAATGCTAGTCACTTTAATCTCTAGTGTCTTCTGCCACTAAGTTTTGAGACTTTGTTCTAATTCCTTAGATTCTTCTTTTCCAGATAAGTAAATGTTTCCTGTTTTAACTGTCTTTAGCTCTTTTTTCAAGATAACTTACTGAAAGAATTTATTTGATCAGACTTATTTAAACACATTTTCTTCCTTCATACAGTGCCATCACCTCTTCTATAACTTTACCTGTTGTATAAAAAAATCTGTATAAAATCCCCAAGTGTTTTCTATCAATTAAAAATGCTCACCTAGGAGTAGATTGATGGCTTAGTGGTAAGAACATACACTTTATTTTGCTAAGGATCTGAATTTAGCAAAATGCATCACCCATGATAGTACTCTTTACAATCTCCTGAAAGTATGGCTTGAAGCAATTCTACCCAGGTCTCTATAAGTGCAACATTCTCATGCATGCAAATACCCCCATAAGGAAACACAAAACGTCAAATAATTTAAAATAGTAAAAATTAATCATCAACAGAATAAACACAATGTTTTTATCTTTGTTACCCCCATGCAATTCTAGCTGCATGAATTAATGGGGTGCATTCTCTCCTTACTCATTGCCATATATGTTCTTGTATCTGTTAACAATATGTTTACTGTCATGTGTGTATGAATGATATGAATGAGAGTTTATTTCTCCAAGATCAACTTTGTATCTATTTTTCTTAGACATCCTTATGTTTTCTACACTGAGAATAAGAATTCTTTTTAGAACCTGGGAAAACTAAAATTCTTTGCAAATACCTGGGAACCAGAATCAGGCATGAGAAGATAATGATACCTGTAAGGTGCATGCCTGCAATGTTTGACTTCTATGTGTAGCTAAGGGGAAGGATTTAATAAAGTTTCTACTTTTACTCTGGTACAAACAGAAGAATTCCCATTTGTATAAAAGGCAAGATGAGAGGGTATAAGGCATTGTGCACTGTTTCATAATCATCTTCAATAGCTATCTACTAATCTATTTAAAATTTATGAGAAAAATACATGTCAAAATACCTAAGTTACACTCATATATTCAAAACAGATATCTGCTGCAAAACAGCATATAGAAGCCAAATAATATTTATTTTGTTGTATTAAAACATGCTCATTTCTTCTTTGTATATGAAGATAGAATAGCTTGACACAGTTTTTAATCCCCATGCAAACACAAAAAATAAGTATTTAGCATTTCTTAGCTATCAACAAATACTTGATGCATGTCTTTCTTACCTTTGCCCTCCTTACTTTTTACTGTTAATTAATTGTCTGTATGTATTGATGTGTCACTCATAGTTTGAGATTTTTTTTAAAAGTCCCCATTCGCTCAGCATTTTCCAGTTCTGCATCCAGCAGAGAGTAACAGATCAATAGGGAATATCTTAGAAAAGAAATGTGACTTATATAAGTTACATACAATATTCCTTTCTGTCCTGGCATTTTCTTTGACTTCAAAAAAAAGTTTATATTTGTAAAAAAGTCAGATTGTAGGCAAAATTTAGAATTTTGATCTTATTGCTGGCATAAGCAATTCTTTTTTATATCAAAGAAGATGATCATTGGAGGAATTTGCAACATTTTATTCTTTGATATCAAGTCAATTTATGCCTCAATATTAGTTTTCTCTAACATATTTTACCATTTATTATGTATACAATATACAGAAGAGGGTACCAGATGTCATCATAGATGGTTGTGAGCTACCATGTGGTTGTTGGGAATTGAACACATGACCTCTGGAAGAACAGAACAGTTAGTGCTCTTAACCTCTTAAAGAAAAAGAAAGACATATATTTTAACTGAGAAGAATACTTCTCATAGAAAGCCATAAAGATGGATAAACTGATCATTGTGATCAATAAAATACTTTTATTTATCATCAATGTTAAAATTTTATTGTATGTATCTCTCATCTCTCTATCACACCATGTCATTTATCTATATGTCTCTTCATCTATTCATAATGTCTTTTTTTCCAATCTGTATTTTTACTGAATTCTTCTCAAACTTTCTTTACCCAAATTTACCCAGGGGTTAAAATATCATTCATTTCTAAATTCTCCTGATTCTTAATATTTTTTTATTGTAATATATTAAAAAAGTTGTTTGTAATGTTACTCAGTTCTATTTCTGTTGTTGTAAATAACATGACTTTAGTTTTTAAAAATGTACGTATAGGTTTCTGTAAATAAAATATAAAGAGAAAGTTAGGGGAATGTCTTTATTAGGAAAGTTGTTGTCCAGTAGTTATGATAGATGAACTTGGATCCATAGTTCCCACAATGACAGCTAGCATTAACAAGGTCTTAAGAGGACTACAGAGTGTGTATTTGAATCTAGCTTCTTGTTATTGTTATTTTCTAGGTTTGTTTGATTTTTGAAAAGGTCTCACTAGATAACTTCAGGTTGAGATAAAACAACTCTACTCCAGGCTTTGAGTGCTAAAATGTGTGTGTGTGTGTGTGTGTGTGTGTGTGTGTGTGTGTGTGTGTGTCCATTACATATTAAGACCTGACTTGATTTAAGATCCTGACAAAATTTAACAAATTTTCATAGATTAACATAGTCTTAAAATAGACTTTTAATTCTTATTTATTGGAATTATCACTTTTCTTACTATTGTAGTAGTAGGGGACAGATAACAAATGTTTAATTCACCAACTCAAGAAGCTAGTGTCCAAAACCATGAATAACACAATAAAAAATGGGGTTCATAACTAAAAAGCAAATTCTTAGCAGAAGAATTATAAATGGCTGAAAGATACTTGAAAAAGTGCTCAACTTCTTTAGTCATCAGAGAATGTAAATCAAAACAATTTTGAGATACCATCTTATATCTGTCAGATTGGCTAAGATAAAAGTCACAGTTAACAGCCTATGCTGGAGAGGTTGCAGAGCAAGGGGAATACTCCTCCATTGTTGGTGGGAGTGTAAGCTTGTTCAGCCACTCTGGAATGCAGTAAGGCAGTTTCTCAGAAAACTGGGAATCAATTCCCATAAGGATCCAGTAATATCACTTCTGGGTGTATACCTAAAGATGCACATTCACACTCCAAAGGCATTAGCTCAACTTGTTCATAGTAGCACTATTCGTAATAGCAAGAACCTGAAAACAACCTAGATACCCTGCAACTGAAGAATGGATTAACAAACTGTGGTACATCTACACAATGGAATACTACTCAGCAGTAAGAAAAAATGATATCCTAAAAATTGCAAGCAAATGGATAGATTTGGAGAATATCCTCCTGAGTGAGGTATCACAAATCCAGAAAGATAAGCAAGGGATGTACTCACTCATTAGTGGACTCTAAACAAAACAGCAAAAGGCAAGGCATGTCCAAGCTGCAAACCACAACCACTGAACAGCTTGAGATCTGAAACACCATGGACTGACACCTTGGATCCCACTCCCTCTAGAAGAACACCTGATTCAGTCTTGATGGTGGGGTGAGGAAACTGCATCTGCCAGGAGTGGATGCTGAACTGAGCAATATTGGGTCTTTGGGATCTCCTGCCCATGCTTGGGAGGAGATGGGGAGATGTGGAGAAGAGAGAGTGACTAGAGGGGATGGGAGGGGGAAGGGACCTTGAATATGGATATACATGAATAGAAAATGTGACTTTATTCATACAAAAAGAAAGAGAAAAAAAAGAATTTAGATATAACCTAGATACCTCTCAAATGAAGAATGGATTAACAAGCTCTGGTATCTCTACACAATGGAGAACTACTCAGCAGTAAGAAAAAATGATATTCTATCATTTGCAGGAAAATGGATGGATATGAGAATATCCTTCTGAGTGAGGTTTCACCATCCCAGAAAGATAAACAGGGGTTGTACTCACTCATTAGTGGACTTTAAATGAAAAGCAAAGCATGTCCAAGCTGCAAATCACAAACACTGAACAGCTTGGGATCTGAAGCACCTTGAACTGGCACTTTGGAGCCAATTCCCTCCAGAGGAACACTGAAGCCAGTCTTGATGCAGCGATGAGGAAAGAGGATTTGTGGAAAAAAAAGAAAAAAAACATGTCATAGACAAACGGGTGTATGTAGTCAATGATCAATAAGTCTCCTTATGTTATTAATACATACAAAATTTTAACAGTAATTTGAAAATGTCTATAAATGACATATTAGTATAGTACTTAAAAATAATCTATTTTTGTAATGTAGGCATGCAACATATAAATGCACGTGCAATTAAAAATTAATGACTTTGCAAATGGAAATAGTGTGTATGTTTCATTTACAATATATAGCACAGTTATAAGGGATTACCTAGCCAAAATGAATAAGACACTTGCTTGCAGACATTCATAGAAACAGTTATAAAAAACATATACAATGTGTTCTGGTAAGCAGTCTAATAGCTCCCTATTCTAAGGAATATTACAAGATTACAATATTGCTTCCAATAAACTAAATCAGTATAATCAAACTCCTTCACAAATCCAGAGGTAACAATAAAATTCAAAACAATATGCCTCCTCTCCAAAATTGGCAAACCCATAATAATAGTCAACAGTAGAACTGACTTAAACAAAATTAAAGGCAAAGTATTCAAAACATTAAGGTAATCAAAGACTTCAAGATAAACTCAAGAATGAATTTAAAGAGTATTATATATAATTTCTTGAATTTACTTAGAATACATAAAAGAGGTAAATAAAACATATGAAAGCAGAATTTAACAATGAAATATAAATACTAGAAGGAAAACATAAATGATGCTAGAATAACAAGTTCAGGAAGTCTTACTTAAAATATTAGTAGAAAGTCTCAAAAAGATAACAGATTCTGTGTAAAACAGATCATTAGAGGTAGAAGACAAGATAGAAGAACTGAATCATTAAAATAAAGATGATTTATTTTTGAAACATGAAAAGAACATGTGAGTTCTTTAAATCAACATAAAAATTCAAATCTACAAATTTCAAGCATAGAAGAAAAACAAGTAGAACTTCATGCCAAAATAACAGAAAATATATCCAATATAGTTCACAGAAAGAAATTTCCACAAATAAAGTATTGCAAATCCAGACAAGAGATATGACAACAAATAGAAAGCACTAGAAAAGAAACTGTAAAAAAAATAGAAAGAAATTCTGCAGCCTTTAGAAATACACAGTGCTAGGGAGAGCCAAAATCCTTTACAGGGTGAGCAGGACTTCTCTTTGAGGCATATATCACAGGCATAAAAGCAAAACCAGTACCTTGACCTGAGGATCTGTGTAGGTCAAGTACTCCATGATGAGGTAACCAAAGCAAGATAGCAGAGACTGGAGTCAAGGAAGGACTGATATGCCTTTGGTGGAAGCAAACTGCCCAAGAGCAAAGCCCAGTTTTGAAACACATGCTATCTGGAAATCCTTTCTGCTTTGAATGGCAGCTTTCCCCATATTTTTTCCAATTTGGGGCCCAGTGTTATCTACAATTTCTATGCTTATGAAGATATATTTAATGGGTTTGCTTACAGTTTCTGAAATTTAGTTCATTATTATCACAGAGGCACATGAGGGTGGGCAGGCAGATGTGGTGTGAGAGAAGGAGCTAGTAGTCTTCTTGATCTACAGGCAAGAGGAAGTGAACTAAAACAGACATAACTTGAGCATAGGAGATCTCAAAGGATGACCCTAAAATTGACATGCTACTTCAACAAGGTCATATCTACTTTATTAAGGCCATACCTCTTAATAGTGCTATGTGCTTCTGTAGGCCAACTACATTCAAACTATTACATCCAGTGAAGGTAAATCACCTCTGACAGCAGTAGGCTGTAGAAACCACCTGGTAAGTGTTGAATATGATAGCTCTACATAGACACAAAATCCAATACAATAATATAAAATGTATTAGCCATTAACTGTACCTTGGTTTTTCTGCATACTGTATAGATATCCCACTAGTAGACATCCTAGGTGCCCAATCCATGACATAGAAAATTACACCCAAATGATGCTGTTATAAGACTCAGGTTATATAACAAGGTCAAAATACAAGTAAAATATTCTAAATGACTATGGACTGTCCTGACCCATGGTGACTAGGATCAGGCCTAGGATAAGGCAAGGTCTCTCAAAGCCAATAGATCCCTTACTAAATAAATAAAAAATGTGAGTCAGTTTAGGTAAATACTATATATATTCCAAAGGCTGGTGACTTCTCTTCTGCCAGACTGCATCTTGGTTTGAGCTGTGGTCACACTTCTCCAAAGATTCAAAAGTTTGAATATGAAGAAAATGTGGGAACCCACTATGCAGAATGATGTGGCCAACAAAGAATATTTTGCCCACCAGGAAAAAAAGCAGATGGGATTTCTAACATAAGAGCTGATAAGAAAGGAGGAGAAGCTCAGCAGTGTTGGGAGATTTCAGTGGAGGTAAAAGACTTTCAGAGGAGACCACCCCAAGGGAAGATGGGTGTGGGTGGGTCTTGCGACTTCATTCCCTGTCTTAACACACCTCTGAATCTGGCTTTCAAAAGAAATACCTAATAGTCTTAGGGAATGCTACCCTAATTTGTTCTAGATTGTGGACTGTAAGAGGCTTTGACCCCTTCATCTTGCCATAGTTTTTCTTAGAGAATGACCGTAAGGAGTCTGTGAGGCTGTGTGACCTGTGGGATATCTGTCTCAGTGTATCCAAGGACAGGAAGTATGGACAATGAGAACACATTTGTTTTTCTTTTTTTATTTTCTTTTTTATATTTTCTTTTTTCCCTTTATTATTATTATTATTATTATTATTATTATTATTATTAACAAAGAAGTCACACTTTCTAACCTTGTATATCCTTGTTCAAGATCCATACCCCCTCCCACCACATCAGGTCATTCTTTCTTCTCCACAAATCCTCATCCCATCCCTGGGCAGGCTGCAGGCAGTCCCATGGTCCTACTACTCTAGTATTGCTTAGATCAGTCTCCACCCTGGCAGATGCAGTTTTTCCCCCCTCCCTCAAGAGTGAGTGGGGTGTTCCTCTAGGGGGAGTGGGATCCATGGTGTCAGTCCAGGGTGTGTCTGATCCCAAGCTGTTCAGTGGTTGTGGTTGGCAGCTTGGGCATGTTTTGCTTTTTTCTTGTTAGTTTGTTTAGAGACCAGTAATGAGTGAGTACATCCCCTGCTTATCTTTCTGAGTTTGTGATACCTCACTCAGTAGGATATTCTCTAAATTCATCCATTTGCCTGCAAATTTTAGGATATCATTTTTTCTTACCGCTGAGTAGTACTACATTGTGTAGATGTACCACAGTTTCTTAATCCATTCTTCAGTTGAGGGACATCTAGGTTGTTTCCACGTTCTTGCTATTACAAATAATGCTGCTATGAACATAGTTGAGCTAATACTTTGGAGGATGAATGTGCCTCTTTAGGGTATACACCCAGAAGTGGTATTGCTGGGTCCTTGGGGAGATTGATTCTCAATTTTCTGAGAAACCGCCATACTGCATTCCAAAGTGACTGAACAAGTTTACACTCCCACCAACAATGGAGGAGTGTTCCCCTTGCTCTGCATCCTCTCCAGCATAGGCTGTCCTCTGAGTCTTTTATCTTAGCCAATCTAACAGGTGTCAGATAGTTTCTCAAAGTTGTTTTGATTTGCATTTCTCTGATGGCTAAAGATCATTTGTTTTTCTAATGTGAGGGGTAAAATTGACTCAGATATTTAAAGGTTTTGCTTTATTCCAAAGCTGGTTTCCCCATTCACGTCGGAAGACTGGGCCTTTGTCCTCACCTCAGCTATTAAGTCCTTCCTATAGCCAGCAGTGAACCAGACTTGAATACTTTTCTGAAACCCTGACTCACTTAGGCACAACTGAAAATTCTGACTGAACCTGAGTATCCTCTGTTGATTACTCCTCTGGAATTACATTATTCTGTCGAGAAGACAAAAGGACAACACTAGTGATTTCCAGTTCCTGATCTGGTCTTATGCATTGTAAATCTGAAGTTAAACAAACTCTTCTCTTCATAAGTAAATCATTTTCAGCTAATTGATTATTGCCATGAGAAGAATGGGCAGTTGATGGGAGCAAAATGTGAGAGAAAACAAAACAAAACAAAACAAAACAAAAACCTGCCAAAGTTTTACTGAGCCTTGATTGGACCATTGTGTATGACATCATAACGCTTTTTTTGTGAAGTAGTATACTAGGCTTAAGTCCATATAAGGCACTGCCTGAGGCTGAGTCTTTTCCTCATATTGCAGAAAAGGAGTTTGTTCGTGGGTAAACAGTTGGACTCTGTTGTTTTTGACAGATTTTGAATTTCCCAACCTGTTAGTCCTCAATGTAATGAGATTGCTTCACATTTTCAATTTTGATTTTTGTTGTTTGGAATTTATTAATTTTTGTTTTTAAATTATTCATTTTGTTTTAAAATGTAGGGGTAGTTTCTATTCCTTGATTAACAGATTTTAATTTTTCAAATTTATTTTTATGTAATTATTGACTTTGTTCTTGTTCATTTGAAACTTTGGTGATATGTATGTACACAATGAGGATTCAATCATGACTTCGCAAACCTGCTTGCACTGCACTTTGGTAATTTTTATGTATTCTAATTCACTTCAGAACAAAATGTATGCTACCAGTACTATCCACTATAAAAATGAATCCTTCTGTCTATGTCCTGTGGCAAACAAAAATAATTGTGTTTTTGTAATTAATATATTGACATGTATATAGTAAAACTTTCTCCAGTCCTATGTTTGTTTTTCTTTTCTCTGCCAATGGCATTCCATTCCTTTGCATGGCTGATTATCTTTTTTATTGTTTTATGTATGATATTTTCCTTGTCAATTTGTGTATGTGGATTGATCCTTGTGTTCCTATTTAAGGCATCTAGAGCATAAATTATGTTTTTTGTGATATGTCATTGAATATGAAGTGACATACCTAGTATTCACAGTAAAGCTTTTCTCATCTTGTTAGTCAAGAATATTGCCAAAAAGTTGGCTCTTTTTAAGCTGTCTTTACTTGCTTTGAGAATAAGGATAATCTTTATTTTATGAAACTAGTTTGAAAGCCTTCCTTCAATTTTATGAACTACTCAAATACTTGTACATCATTCCTGTTCTTTAGATCACAGAATTCATCAGTAAATTGACCTGGTCATATTATAAGACTTTCTTAATCCATTGGTTTTTTCAAATTGTTTTTGTTTTTCTATTTTTATTTTCTGGAACTTCAAAATTTGCATTAACTTCTCTTTCTTTTTGTTGCAAGTATTTGGGTTCTAATTGGGGAATGTAGGAAAAACAGAGGGTTATAGAAGGACAGGGATGCTAAGACAGATCATTCTTTCAGACAAAGGATGTTTAGTAATTGTGGTGGCCATTTAGTGAGAGCCTGAAGCATATTCTTTTATTTCTCCAAAGGAAAATGTTTTAGATTTAAAGTTTTCTGAAGAAATGAATGGTCCTGCACCACCAGAAATCAGGCTTGATTAATATGAGACCTATGCTATCCAAGAGAAGATAGAATTTGGCCTTATGCTAATTGCAGAGATCATTGTTTTTCTGGAGCGGGTTTGAGAGATGTAGCCTGGTTAATGTGTAATAATGTGGGACTGTACGATAGCAATAAATATGCCTTGACTTTTCAAAAACTGGTGATATGAGTATGGATTAGAAGATATACATTAGTTACTAGTCTATTGTTGAGATAAAAGTTCATAAATGAGTAATATTAAGGAATAAAGAGGTTATCTGGCTTACTTTCAGAGGGATAAGAGCTCAGGGTGGCAGACAGAGACTTGGAAGCTAGCTGAATTCTTGAAGGCAAAAGCAGGAAGCTGAGGACTCCAATTTCTCAAACTCTGGCAGGAAGTAGAAAGCACTAATGAAGGCTAGAATTGATGATCTAGAAAGACAACCCCAATGATGGCCTACTCCCACCAAAAATTCCCCAAAGGGTGCCATCAGCTAGTGTTTATGTTTTATATTTTCATGATTGTAGGAAGCTGTTATAACTCAAGCTGTGCCATTTAGGATAGAAAAGTTCTAATGTAGGCTCACCACCCACCAAACTATGTAGCTCCATACAAAACAAAATATTCCCACCACTATATCCTAAGCATCTCTTGATAGCCTAAGCAGGAATAAACTCCTCTTTCTCAGAGTTGGTTTTTATTTGGAATTTGGTTGCAGCTGCAAAAACAAACAAATGAAAAACCAAACAACCACAATAAGGAAACAAAACAAAACAAAAACAGTGCACTGGTTGTGGTACAGAAGCTGAGCAAAACCAAAAGCAAAACAAGCTATGATTGGTCAGATCGATCAGTTGCTGGTGATGATATCACAAAGAGGCATTATGATTCTAGTCAACATTAGGCATTGCCTGAAGTGCTGTCTTGTGTTTTGGAATAGCGGTAGGTAGTAGCTGGGCTATAACATTGGTTCTGATAGAATGGAATCTCCAGTCTACTGGATCTCAATACCGTGAGTTCATTTTTCAGTTTGTTGGTTTTGATTCTTGGTATTTAGGTATGGTGCTTCATGTTTGTATTTATGTTATTTGCTTTGGTTCTAGGTTTGATTTTTACCTGTATTATCTCTTTCTTCATTATTATCCAATTTTTTATTTGAAAACTTATTTGGTTTTAAAGATTTTTTTTCATTAAAAACCTGTGTTATTGTGTATTACTCATAGCAATTTTATCTTAGCAATCCCATGCATGCATATACAGCACTTGGTCATACTCACTCTATTTGACTTCCTTCACCCCATCTCTCTGATATGTTCTTTTTTTTTTTTTACAAAGTCTAGCACTCCTTCTTTCTCAAGACCACAGGAAACAGCAGTATGATATATATTAAAAATATAATATACATTGTTTGTGAAAATAGTTAATTTGATATAAACCTACTTTAGTTCTAGCTATTTTTCTTGTAGCATAAAAGTTTATTAGTTACTGTGTCTGAGTGTAGACTCTTCCCCAGAGTCTGCTTATAACACCCATTTGTCAATTTGTTCATTTTGAATTATCATTAGATTTTTCTTGTATTTCTATGTCTTATGGTTTATAGTAACTCATTAGGCTTTTTGAATAGTTAACAGATTTTATGATGTAGAATTCATAGGTAAAAATATTCCTTTTAAATCTGCATTTATTATTTTTTAGTATTATGTATCCCTGGAATTTTTTAAATATATACATTAGTTCAAATTGAACTAAACCTCAATGTCAGTCCAAAAGAAGAATATATTTTTGAAACAAATTTTATGATCTTAATATCCCTTGGCTGTGGAAGTTAAATTTTGCCTGCTACCTTCCCACACATGCATGGGTTGTGGACAAGGTCCTTTGAAAAAAATCAATAATGATATGTAAGCTATCACCTTTGACTAAACATTCTTTAACTTTTAGAACAGAGGAGCATCCTTTCTTTCATATGAATGAACCACTGAAATGGACTTATAGGATCAAGGAGTATGTGAAGGGAGAAGATCTAAAGAGCTAGACTGTCTAAAAGAGGAGGAGCCAAGTAATATTTTATCAGATCATGTTAGCAATTCAGTTCCTCTACTGAAGACTCATCACCACAATGGTATTAAATTAGAAAACATGGTAGTCAAGGGAGAAAGCAATGAAAAGCTTTGTGACTTTGTCATGGCAGCTAAACTTGTTGGGGGATGTCTGTGGTTCCTTGTTCTATTTAGTCCCATGGATCTTGAAAAGAAAATCCTATACTGCATGGAAGTTGGCATATGAAGCTTGAACATTATTCTGTATGTCCTGCTTACAAGCCACTTTTCATACTTAGAACGATCTCTTTCATATTTGTACAAGCTCACCGTCATCATATTATGTAACATTTTCTACTACTTGTCAGAAACCTGTTAAACCATCTACGAGTGATTACTTGAAGTCCTCACCTGGCATATGAAAACAATTGGTCAGTTCATCAAATGTTTGTGGCTGGACCACATTCAACAGTGTAGCATATACCACCTACCTGTAAAGAAATCATTCTGAGGGTTGTGGATACCGTACTTTTGCATTGTATATACTGGTGAAGAAACAATATTATCCATAAAACACAGGAAACAACAACAACAAATTTTTGAATTTTGAATTTGCTCAATATTTTGAAACACCAATTGAACTTTGGCAGGATAACCAAAAAAAGTTTAAAAGCCTTGAATAAATACAGTCTCTGAAGGTTCTCTTAGCCTGCCTGTCTTCTTGGAGAGGAGAGCCATTGAATCAGCATTTTCTACCTGTATAGTAGTTGGGAAGAGTCACTTGCAAGAGCAGGATATGGAAAGAAAAGGCAAGAGATACAGAAGCTGCCCTATCTTCAACAAATACTCCTGCCTGGAGATAATGCCCTGTTCAGATAACCCAGTCTTAGATTAAGATGCTTTTGTAACTGACATCATTAATACAGTGAACATGAATTTGGATGACATCTTGTCTAATGATTTCTCCTTCCTAGAGTCAGCCTTGAATGTAACAACTTTGGTGTTAAATAAACAGACCAAGGGATTCTCCATAGAGGAAATGTCCACAGGGCTAGATATATAAGCCCCAGGTTGCAACCGCTGCCTCTGGTTCCAAGCCACTAAGGGTCCTATCTATGTCAACATCACTATTATTTCTACTTTGAATTAGGGGAAATGAAATGATAGGTTTCATTATAGCCCTGTTATGAAGTGACTATAACAAGAGGGAACACAATCCCAGGATTCTGTGCCCTTGAAACACAGGGAAACAGGTTCCTTCAGTCATCCTCCAGATTTTGGGTCTGAGCTGCTAGCCTGTCACCCCTCTCCTTCAGCTTGCTTCAGCCCCAACACTGCTTATTAGATAGAAAGTTGGTCATAAGTCATATCTACCCAGTAAAGATCTACTTCACCAGCCTTGGTTGTGTTGAATGAATGCCCATAACATTGAAAACAGTTGCTTATGCAAACAGGAATGATGTGTATATTAACCATAGGTTGCTAATCATCTTGGTCACTTTATCCCCTTCAACTTATTTTGTGAAGATCTACAAGATCTATGTAAGCCAAATGGAGGAAAAAAATGGGCCTTGGGAGATAAGAAGACTAATTAAGAATAGAAGGTAGAGAATGGAAAGGGGAAATGAGAGGTGGTGTATAGAGAGAAATAGAGTCTGTCCTGAGGAATTTCCTGTCAAAAAGTGGGTGAAAGAGATTATATGTTGGCCTAGAGCATTTGGCTTTCCTTTTCCATTGGGAGGATGTTCATTGGTTACTGGCCCATTAGGAAAAAAGAGGGAGAAGGAACCACTGGGGTTTGGACAGCTATGAGCATGATAGGACTTCCTCTGGGAAACAGCTTCAGAGAGACAAGTCATTTTATTGTTCCAGGGGTAGGTCTATAATGGTTCTTAGGGTTATGGTTGAGCAGGACTGATTGGTCATAACACAGGACCCAATTATATGACATGAAGGAGCAGGTGGTATGTGCTGCATCACACGGTATTTGTAGGGAGCTCTGTGCAGGGTCATCCTCTAAATAGGGTCAGGTATCTGACCTGAAGGGCATTCCTCAATTAAGCTTGGGCAGAAAAGAGGAAAACACACTGAGAAAAAGAGTTCTCCATTTTTTTTGCTGAGCTCAGAGATATAGCTGGACATGGTGGAATGTTGCCTTAACATCAAGGTTCTTCAGGAGCTGTGTGGACTTAGATAAGCCAAAGCAGGGGCAAACTTTCCATGAAGTGCGAGTAGAAAGGGTCCAGGAATGATCAGCCATAAGTAGAAGAGCTCCTAGCATTTATCAAAAAACAAACACAAAAACAAAAACAAAAAACCAAGTAGGATGCTTTCTTAGAAATGTCATCCCTTCCTGGGGCTACTGAGCTGGGTGTGACAGGAAGGAGGGAAAGTTCTTTGATTGGTTGAGTGTGCCCTCTTCTTCTTGTATGATGAAATGGTAGACTAATCTGCTAACTTTTCTGTCTTTGTCTTCACAGTCTCCTCATCCAGGCCTCCTACATGTTCCATCTCATAATACAAAATTTTATATTAGTTTTTCATCTAATAGAGGGATTTGCTGTTTATTTGACTGTATTTTTATCACTTGAAAATGTGTGCAGGTAGGTGAGACAATGAGGATTATCAAAAGAAATGCAGAGGCTACAAAATAGCAATGCAATAAAGAAAACACAAATGAAGAATTGATTTAGTCAATTCTAGTGGGCTGAGCATAATAAAGGATTCAAAGAACTTGATGGCCATGTACATGTAAATTACTCAAATTTAAACATTTGGTGGAGGATGAATGAAAGATAGATGAGGTATCTCCATGCATGAATGGGATATCTAAAGTATCTGCAGTTGTAATTCTAAATGTAAAGGAAGAAAGAACATGACAGAGTGAGATTGAGGTAAACAGTGAATACAGATTTTAGCAAATTAATGGACTCTGTAGCACTTTCAGAAAACTGTGCCATTAGTTTTGTGCTTGGATCATACATCTCAGATGTAATTATAATATTAAAATAAATGTGGAGGCAAATAAACTTGTGGGGTTTATAATACAGAGGGGAATTCACAGACCCTAGTGATCATGCTTGACCAAAGGCTTCTTCATTGTTGAGTTGCATTTGTAGTTCCAGAATATACACTATTGGGTCAGAAAGGCATCCTTAGTTTTAGTAGCTGTGAATCCTATAATCTTTGAGACCAAGAACCTGATGGAATTGCACAGTGCTATAATTTTAACTCCATTTTTGTTTGATTTTGTTAAAGTCAGGGTTTTTTTTAGCACTAGTGTTTCCTGGAACTCACTTTGTAGATCCATCTATCTCTGCCTCCTGATTTCTGGACTTAAAGAATTGTACCACTACCTCACAGCTGACACTACTGTTCTTAGGCTACAACACTGATCTCTGATTGGATCTGAGGCTTTATGCACCAGAGGGAATCTGTACCTGGTACTGTAAACTGGGTCAGAAATTCACACCTAGTCCCAAGATGTGAGCTGAATATTGTGTTAGATAAATTGACTTCCAAGGTTGCTTTCTAAATATGTTTTTATGTTTATAGACAAATACTATTCTCAGCCCTGTACAGAGGGCCTCTCTGTGAACTGTAGTAAATATAGAGTCTCCTAGATATACAAGGTACTGAGTGAGAAAGCATGAGAAATGACTGCTCAGTCTTAAATATGTCATTTATACCACAGTCCCCAAAGGCTCAGAAAAAAAAAACCACAGGGCATAGGGTTGATAGAATCTAAATTTGAAGTATAAGGAGAAGGACTGTGAAATGTTATCTTTTTGACAAGACACAAATATTCTAATGATACTCTCAGTATCAGTGAGTGCCTTTCATCAATGGCCAAAAACACTCACTATTTAACTGTTCATTATGGATAGATTCAGGGAGAACTCACAAGGGCTGTTCCAGGCTCCAGTGGATAGTTTTGGTTTAGCATTTACATAAATGGTCCTGCTTGAGCTATATAAGTCACACATCACACCCAAAAGTTGTGACTGTGGGAAAGGGACTCATGAAACTGAGGGGAAGGTGTGATAAAAAAGGCATAGACATGAAGGATATTGAATAAAGGGGATAATCAGAATATGGTTTTCACATGGAAAATTGCTAAAGAGCAACATAAAAATAACTTTCCAAGGTAAATCTTCTTTAGAAAAGGTTTGGAAAGCTTTAATAAAAAATGATAAAATAAATAAATACTTAGAAAGACAAAAAATCTTAAAGTAAATAAATTGCATTTATTAGTAAAATATAGCAAAATCAGTGAATGGTTAGCTTTCTTAAGTACTAGATGAAACAATTGTGAATTGACCATTTAATTACAAGGTATTTCAATAATATTCTAACTATTCAGCTTTTATGAGAATGTAATATGACCCATTTTTATTTTCAAAAGTTGTCAGAGAACTATTACTAATGCTTTCTTTGTCTATAAAAATCCTAGGAGTGGACAGAAGTTTTAAAAATTTATTAGAGTAGTCTTAGACCTTTGGGCAAAGGACAAGTATCAATAAATATTTGATGCTTAAAAATGATGATGCTAATGATGGCTCATTTAAAATTTGCCTTTATTCATCTTTTCATACCACTTTTGGAAATCTTACGTATCAGGTCACTTTTAGGCAAGAGCTTTTCTCTCTAGAATTCATCATTAGAAAAAATAGATTTTATTTAAAAATCTGTGAAAATAATTACCATGCTACCATGGAAATTTTTAGAATAAATTAAAAATAATTTTCTAAAAATTTATACACATGAACATTCTGATTTGCATATGTTGTTTATTGTGTTTAGGAATAAGACAAATCATTAAATGTGTGGGGAAAGAAACATGGAATCAGGGAACTATGTGCAAGTTTTTGGGAAAAAATTGTTCAAGGTCTTTACATTCTGTAGTTTTTGCTTAAAGCTAGTCATAAAAACAATGATTATAAATATAAGATATGACAAAAGAAAATGTTAACATTCATAAAACAACTCACAGGTGACTCAGATTTCTGTTCTATTTAATAACTTCTTTGCATTTAAGGACCTTTGTATCACATAATTATT
The DNA here is from genome assembly GCA_004025045.1 of Sigmodon hispidus. Lineage (NCBI taxonomy): Eukaryota > Metazoa > Chordata > Mammalia > Rodentia > Cricetidae > Sigmodon > Sigmodon hispidus. The sequence goes on along the minus strand of PVIH01002745.1, from coordinate 13,499 downwards.
ATGTTAAATATTTTAAGAACTTGGAAACTTCAAGGCATATACACAGATTTGCAAATTACTGACCCATTAACACTAATAAATTTCTGGGAATCTTTTTTTTTTTTCCAGCACCACATGAGAGTTTATTCAGGAAAGTTGCCAGGTGAATACAAGGGAAGAGAAGCAGAAGAGAAAAGAGAGTGACCTTTCTCATGGCTTCTCCCTTTATGATACCAGGGTGGGCACAGATTAACATAGCCATGCCTAGGAGCATGACCTTCTTGTTCTTGAGGCACAATGTTGGGTTTAAATGGCCTGTAAATGCTAGGAATTCTTATATATGTCACCCAGTGCCATGTTGGATTACTGGACTAGCACATTTACCACGTAGCTGCTACGTGCCAAGAATCCTTACACAGGAGGTGAGCAGAACTGGAGTATATGATAGGAAACTCCCAAAGAATAGATAAGGTTAAATTAAAAAAAAAATCTTCAGGTATATGTCTGCTAGGTTTTTTGTTTTGTTTGCTTTTACTTTCTGGGTGTCTTGAATCTAGTCTAACTTTAATGTCTCTTTTTGCAGTACACGGATGCTCTGGGGTAATATTTTTTATTATTTAAAATAATATTTTATTATTTAAAATAATAATAAAAATATAGCTCTTTTTATATACTTGAGTTGTCTTAGTAATTTCTTTGCTGCTTAACATAAATGTACAGGGTTGACAAATTAGTTCAGTGGTAGAGTATCTGCCTACTGTGTGTAGAATCCTGGACTTAAGACCCAGTGTTCCAAAATTAAATATATATCCACACATATATGGATATACATAAGCATATATAGAGTCAAAATACATTTTATTTTTATACAAATGCAAACTTAATGAGATGCAGAACACCTTGGATACTATTCCCTCTAGAGGAACATCTGACTCAGTCTTGATGTTGGGGGGAGAAAATTGAATTTGTCAAGAGTGGAGGCTGAAATAAGAAATATTGGGACCTTGGGACCTTGGGATCGCCTACTCATGGGGGGGATGGCGGAGATGAAAGAATGACCTGATGTGGTGGAAAGGGTAAGGGACCTTAATTAAGGATGTACAGGGATAGAAAATGTGATTTCTTTATTCATAATAAAAAAAGAAAAACCAGAAAGAGGAATAAATAAAAAGAAATGAAATATTTTCAACAGCAATTTAAATACGATCATCTCTACTCCCAAGAACAAAGGAAATATCCTTATATAAGTATAAAAATATAGTTTTCATAATTTTTAGTCTTTTTGTCTAGTAAAATGATTTAAAAGATATTATCCACTATATGTTCAAACTTATTATTGAAGCTGTTTAGGAGCACATAATAATAATGGCAGAAAGAATTAAATATGAATGAATCTATATTAGAGTAAGGAAATTATATAAGGTGGCAAAAAGAGCCCATGGGAATTGCTGAGTAGAACAAAAAATAGTAAATGAGTGTTGACAAAATTAACACATCTTTGTCTCTCTCTGCTTTGTCCATGTACCTATACATTAAATATATACATACAAATATTAATGATATATACACTGTTTACTTTGTATCATTTACTCTAGCTTGCTCAAAAGGATGTTTTTTTTAATGTAGCAATTATGACATTTTGAATTTGTACAATATATTGATGTAACATTAGGACAATAAGAGAAAAGAAAGAAAGAAGATTTTACTGAAAGGGAATCTGTTTCTAAAACATTTAGAATTACTGAAGTACTATTTAGTTAACAGACTTTGCCATTTCACTTGTTTGAGTCACTTAAAATAGAGTAATGTTTTGAATCAGAGCTTATTTCTGCTACTCAGCTGAGTGGGCAAGGGTATTTGTTGTCCAGTTATGAAGAATGAATAAGTTCTGATGATGTGTTTTCCAACCCAGCACCTAGTTATTAATCTTGCATAGTGTCCTTCGAGGATGTAATGAGAAAAGTCTCAGGATAAGTGCTCTTATCCTAAGAGGTTAATCCATTAAAAAAAAGAAAAGAACTCTGGAAATTTTGATGATGATGTTAATAATTATGACTGTTTCAGAGTGTATGCAGACAAAAATTAAATATTTGTTGTTTCTATATAATTAGATATTATAAAACTAAAATATGATAAAATTATACTCTGTCATTTATAGGGTTGTGGATAAATCAAATGGACTTGTGAAAAGTTACTGAGTTCTCATTATATGCTTTACAAAAGGTTTTTTAGGAGAATGTTGTAAAAAATTAGCTGTCAAGAGCACTGGATATTTTCTCAGAACAGGTTTCAGTTGCCAAAACACACAATAGTTCATAGACATCTGTAACTCTAGTTCCATGGAACCAATATCCTTTTCTGGATTTTATAGGTATCAGGTAAGCAAATGGTGCATAAAATATCCACACATATAACATCAATTTTAAAATAAAAATTTTAACTAATTATTGTTTTAGGCTAGTATGAATGTGTGTCTAGAATATTTCTACATGCACTAGTGTTCATTGTGATGTTTTAGCCACTGGAACTAATCACAGTTCACTTTCTGATTCATAATTCTGATATTGCTGTTTAGGATAAAATTTTAAATTTAATGAAAATAAAGATACATGCAGACAGTGCTTTGCTTTCAATTGCACATGTCACTCACTTAATTTGAACATCACAGTTACTCAACCTAAATGCCTTACTGACATGTTTGCTAGAAAAAGAGCTTTAGTAATGTAAACTGAACAACATTAAAGATTAAAATGTTTGCAGAAGACAGAAACAGATGGCTAACTTAGAGAGCTGAGTTCCAGTCACTAAACACACAAAAATAAGGCTTGAACAATACAGAAACAATTGTATTCCACTAATGTTTCTCAGAAAGAGTGCAAAACTCAGGATAAAAACAAACAAAAAGCAAAAAATTCTCCTGACTCTACCACTTTGTCAAGAACAATTTAGAATTAAGAGAAAGTGACTTCCTTAGATGGGAAAATTCTAAAGGGAGGCATGAAGCAATTTGCATTGAATCGATGACTATATTAAATATTTGTTGCCCAGGGCCTAGTCTAAGTAGTTACATGGAATTTGTATAGAGAGGAGATGAAGCAACCAGTGACCTGAAGAAAAAAAAAATTCTAGCAAATGTTCTGCTCTCTGGATAAGGTAGTGTAGTAGCAGACTGAGTTAAGAGGAGAAGGTGAACACAGGAGTTGCCACTGGATTTTTACTGCTTTCCTGTCCATATTTCTATCACTCATTCTTCTGTAGATTTGGATGGAAATCATGTACGTGTCTCTAGGACAACTGACACATTTCTCAGAGTTGACACATCAAATTAACTGCATCCTTGGAACCATTTGCCTTTTATCAAAGGAACAGGTAGACTTGCCCAGCCTGGAAGAAAATATGAGAACAACCCTGTACAAAACAGCTCCTAATTAAGGAAGTTTCTGGTAGTTTCAGTACAAATATATTTCTTCAAGAAAGATTGGGAAGATATATTTATATGACAGAAAAAAAGCTATACATCTATCAAATTTCTCACCAACAGTTACATTCTCTAAAACAAAAGATAAAATAATTCTAATCATAGAAAAATCTGAGGTAATAAACAAGTTGTCACCAAAAGATTTAAAGAAGCAGTAATCATAAGCACAAAGACTATTGTTATCAGCAAAGAACATTAAAACATACCATTCAATGGCAGAGGTGTATTGATAATCAGTTTCAGAAAATTACATTTTTAACATAGCATATGACCTTTCTAATCAATACTCTGATTATCAAAATCAGGGTATGAAAATTAGCTCAGGGTTTAAGGGCACTCTGCTATCACTGAAGACTCTGTGGTTCAGGTTCTAACAACCACACAGCGGCTTCTCATCATCTGTAACTTCAATTACCACGGTTCTTAAATTCTCTTCTGGCTTCCCAGGCATGTACATAGTACCTGGACATACATGAAAACACTGATAAACATAAGATCAAAAATGTTTTTTGAAAAACATAATTAAGAATATATAAAATATAGCTTCAGAAAATAAATGAGAATACAACATAAAGTATGTAGGCTAATAAGAGGAATTATAAATTAGAAGATATCATGTCTTCCTTGGATTCTTCAGGTCTTTATCTTCCTGATTTTTTTATTATACTAGAACAAATTAGGCAATGGTTTTATTTGGTAGCTACAAAATTGTAATCAGTTTAACTAAGTATTTTATAGGCACAAATGGGAAAAAATATTCTTTCCAAACAGAAATGTGACTGACGCATAAGACAAACTAAGAGCAATGAAATAAACCCAATAGACATGAAGTTTAGATACAATGAATTTCTACCAAATTAATAATTGTTATAATTCTCTATAAACATTTTATGTATTTTTGTGAAAATTTTCTTAATACTGCAATAGTTTCCCCTGCTTATTATGTACACTTGTATAATGTGCATTCCATTAAAAACTAGGTAATGGGGCAAAAAACAGTGAATGAAGTAAAATGGCAGTGTTTTCAGCTGAATCGTGAATGAACAAGTCTAAATTAGGGTGACAATAATGGAATAAGAGCAAGGAACACAGAAAACATAGCTACACTTCTTTTGCCCTCATGATTGACCACTTGATTTTCTTCTCCAGTTTTTATGAGCACATCCTATTTTGTACGTGAGTAATAAGAGATGAATTTATTGTGTAGTAAATTATATAATCATATATATAGTCACATCAATTAACCAGTGACAAATATATATGCCTTCCTATGAAAAACATACACCAGATAAAATTATAGATATATATAAAATTAATATTCCATAAACATGTTCTATTGGAATAATATATGATACATAGTAAGAATTTTCATAATAGGCATTCATTTCAATATTGTATGGATATCAGGAATGAAGACTTTAGGCTCACACATAATTCATATATTTGGAGCTAATTATAACAATTTGTTCAGGGAATGTTTTCTCAAGGGGTACTTGTTATGTTAAATGAATGCATATTTAACCTCAACAGTGTTTTGCATCTCCAGTAAGAAGTGACATGAATATTAAAGCAGACTAGCATTTTTATCATCAACAACTATTTTTAAAATTTAGCAGTATCTTGTCATAGTGATATTGTCAATTATAATTACAATTTCAATTCCATTCTTCTTGGTCTGACATCCTATGATCTTGCCATAGACAGTAAATGATATCACTGTAGAGAACTTTTTATCAAAATTCTGAATATAATTTAAATATAAAAATAAGTTCACAAATATACTTTACATTAATCACACTTTAGGCATTTATTTAAAGACAATTATCAAACATATTTCAATACGTATGTAGAAAATTGGATATTTAAGTATTTTGATAATTGCATAATGTTGATATTGATCATGTTGAATATTCATGATAAAATTTTGGAAAGCTATTAAAAATAATGCAAATTAATTAAAGGTGGTGATATTCAGAATATAATACTTGCATGATTGTAAATAACTGGTAAGTGATTTATTGGCACATAGTTCTGAGAGTTTACTCTATGAATGCTTGATTAGTTTAGGAAGACCATGGTGGCAATAATACATGGCTGGTAGAGCAAACATAACAGTGGTCAGGAAGCTGAGACAAAGAACACACAGGAGTTGAGCAAAACATTCACAGCCAAACATAACATCCATGATTCTCTCGAGGTCCCCACAACCTGCTAATGAAGTGCCACTAGCTGAGAATAAAGTATTCTAAATATGATACTGTTGGGGACAATTCACATTCTAATTGTAGCATTTTACTACTGGACCCCCAAGATTAAGAGCTGCTTCATAATGGAAAATATGCATATTCCATTTCTAAAGGCTTCCAGTTTTGACAGCTCCAACATTGCTCTAAAGTCTAAGTTAACACTTAGATTTCAAATTTGATTTTCTGTAGAATTTTTTAAAAATGTTATATACTCCCAATATACAAAGGCAGAATGAATAGAATGAAACAGCAAGTAATATTCAGAATAAAGAAATATGAAAAATAAGAAATGGCAAAAATTGATGTTATAGTTTTACATTCAAAACTTGGAGCACAGTGTAATTGGAAATGAGACCCAAAATAAGTAGGAGCTATGCCTTCATGGTCTAGTAATTACAACCCATATATCTTCTTTCCTGAAATGGATCAACTTGATGCCTATGATTTTTTCTTGACAGATCTTACTTTTTTTGCATATCAGTCTTCCTGGATTTACCAGTGTTTCTTTGTTTTAATTCTTAGTCTCCATTAGGTACTCCTTGCAGAGAATCATATATTAGTACATATTGTCTCTGATTATTGGGTCTCAAAATCTTCTTTTTAATACATATATGAATGCAAAAGAACTAGTTGAAAAAAATGAGAATCTGGATCTGAAAAAAAAGAGGAAGGACAGGTATAGAGAAGGGTTTAGAAGAAGCAAATAAAAGCAGAAGTAATAAACTTTTCATCTCAAAACCTAAAAGAATTTTTAAAACTTTCAACAAAAATGTCTCTGTAACTATTTTACTGCAAAGTCAGCATCACATGAATGTCATGATGCTCTGCACCAGCTCACAGCATTCAGCACCTTTGAAGTATTGCCATAGCTGTATTAACTTCTGAAAACAATTGAGTAGGCTTGTACAAAATTGCATCCCTAGAACCATTTTTTACTAAGAATATCTTTTTTTGCTTGTTTGTTTTGTTTTGTTTTTCTTTTCTTTTTTCTAGAAAGTAAAGTCCTTTTCCCCCCCATGTATCCCCTTGCTCTCCTTCCCTTTCGCCTCCCAATCCATTCCCTCCCTGTCTGCCTTCAGCCTCCCTCCTTCCCATCCCCCATCCTTTCCCCACAAAGGGCAAAAAGTCCCAAGGTAGTTCAGCTCAACATCCACTCCAGGAAGGTCTTATTTCCTCATCCTAATGTCATGACTGAGTTAGGTATTCCTCTTGATGGAATGGGTTCCAAAGTGTCAGTCCACGCCCAGAAACACAGTCTCATCCCTCCCCTCAAGGCTCCACATACTGGCCATGTCAGTGGACAGGACACTTGCCTATCCTTCGAAGGCCTAGTTCTTATTCTTGATGGTTCCATAGTGGCTATTCTCAATTCATTGAGCTCCCCAGAGCTCCAGTCAGTCATCACGGTGAGAATTTTTCTCATAAGCCCTATCCTCTTGCTCATATGGACTCTCCTCCCCTGCTCAAAGCTGGACCAGCAGCTCAGCCCAGTGCGGAGTCTTCTTTCTCTGCCTCCTCCTCTATTCATTATTGGATATAAGTTCTGGGATGGGACTTGGGGTGACTATTCATTTGATTATATAAGAAGTCTTGTCTAGGTAACACCTTCACTATTGTTTGGAGACTTAGGCAGGATTTCTTTATTAAGATCTCCATCTCTTTATTTTTTTCTCCCTCACTGTTGCTCCTCCCACTCATTCATCCTCTTCTCTTATGATTTGTTCCCACCTCTTCTTGGTTGCAATTCCTTATACTCCCCATTAGCTAAGGAGGTCTCTCTCTTCACTTCCTAGGGTACTACCTGGATGGCTCTCTTAAGTTCTTTCTGATCTCAAGCATTTCAGGGACTGTGCTATGCAGCTTGAGTGTTCTTTGCTTTTTGCCTAAAGTCCGCTAATGAGTGAGTACATCCCATGCTTATCTTTCTGGGCTTGTGATACTTTGCTCAAGAGGATATTCTCCAAATGCATCCATTTGCATGCAAATTTTAGGATATCTTTTTTTTTCCGGCTGAATAGTTCTCCATTGTGTAGATGTACCACAGATTGTTAATCTATTCTTCAGTTGAGGAACATCTAGATTGTTCCCAGGTTCTTGCTATTATGGACAATGCTACAATGAACATAGTTTAGCTTTGGAGTGTGAATGAGAGTCCTTTGGGTATATGCCCAATAGTGGTATTGCTGGGTCCTTGGGAGAGACAGATTCCCAGCTTTTTGAGTAACTGCCATATTGCATTCCAGAGTGCCTGTACAAGTTTACATTCCCACCAACAATGGAGGAGTGTTCCTCTTGCTCAGCTTCCTCTCCAGCATAGGCTGTCCTTTGTGTTTTTAATCATAACCATTCTGACAGGCGTAAGATGGGATCTCAAAGTTGTTTTAATTTGCATTTTTCTGATGGCTAAAGATGTTGAGCAATATTTCAAGTGCTTTTCAGCCATTTGTAATTCTTTCAAAAATTTCTTTTTTATTTCTGAACCCCATTTTTAATTGGGTTATTTAGAGTTTTGGACTCTAGTTTTGTGAGTTCTCTATATTTTTTAGAGATCAGTCCTCTGTCACTTATAACATTGCTGAAAATCTTTTCCCATTCTGTAGGCTCTTGTTTTGCATTATTGATAATTTCCTTGGCCTTACAGAAACTTCTCAGCTTTAGGAAGTCCCATTTATTAATTGTTGTTCTTAGTGTCTGTGCTGCTAGTATTACATTTAGCAAGTAGTCATTTGTGTCAGTGCCTTGTAGGCTATTTCGCTGCATTTATGTTGAGGTCTTTGATCCATTGGGATTTAAGTTTTGTGCAGGGTGATAGGTTTGGATCTATTTGCATTCTTCTAATACTAACATCAAGTTATGCCAACATCATTTGCTATAGATGCTATATTTTTCCATTGGATATTTTTGGCCTCTTTGTCAAAGATCAGTTGTTCATAGGTGAGTGGATAAATGTCAGGGTCTTTGATTTGATTCCATTGATACATGCTTTTATGCCAGTACTAGGCTGTTTCTATTACTATAGCTCTGTAGTATATGTTTAAATCAGGGATGGTGATGCCTCCTGAAGTTCTTTTATTGATCAGGATTGTTTTTACTATGATGGGTTTCCTGTAATTCCATATGAAGATGAGTATTGTTCTTTCAAGGTCTGTAAAAATTATGTTGGGATTTTGTTGGGCATTGTATTAAATCTGTAAATTGCTTTTGGTAAAATTGTCAGTTTTACTATGTTGATCCTACCTATTCAGGAGCATGAGAGGTCTTTCTATTTTCTGATATCTTCTTCAATTTCTCTCTTCAGTGACTTAAAGTGTTTATCAAAGAAGCCTGCTACTTCTTTGGTTAGAATTATGCCAAAATATTTAATGTTATTTGCAGCTATTATAAAGGTTGATGTTTCTCTAATTTCTTTCTCAGCCCTTTTGTCTTCAGTGTATAGGATGATTATTAATTTTTTTGAGTTGATCTTGTACCCTGCTACATTGCAGAAGGTGTTTATGAGCTACACGAGTCCTCTGGTAGAATTTTGCAGGTCACTTATGTTTACAGTCATGTCATTTGGAAACAGAGATAGTTCCACTTCTTTTCCAATTTGTATCCCCTTAATCTCCTTTCATTTTCTTATTGTTTGGCTAAAATTTCGATAACTATATTGAATAGGTAAGGGGAGTTGGGACAGCCCTGTCTCATTCCTGGTTTTAGTTAGATAGCATTGAGTTTTTGTTTATTTAGTTTGATGTTGGCTATTGGCTTCCTGTATATTGACTCTATTATATTTAGGTATTTTTCCTGTATTTCTGATCTCTGCAGGGCTTTTATCATGAAGTTTTGAATTTTGTCAAAGGCTTTTTCTGCATCTAATGAGATGACCATGTGTTTTCTTACAATTTGTTTATATGATGGATGACATCACTGTCTTTTGTATGTTAAACCATCCCTGCATCTATGAGATAAAACCTACTCGATCATGGTGGATGATTTTTTTTGATATGTTATTGGATTTGGGTTACCAGAATTGTATTGAGAATTTTTATTTCAATGTTCATAAGGAAAATTGGTCTGTAATTCTCTTTCTTTGTTGCATCTTTGAGTGTCTTGGGTATTAGAAATTTTGTGGCCTCATAAAAAGAGTTTGGCAATATTTCTTCAGTTTCTACTGTATGGAACAATTTGAGGGGTATTGGTATCATTATGATAGAAGCATGCTTTTTAATGTAAATTAGGTGATGTCTCAGTCACTATACTTAACCTTTTAATCTTCCCTTTTTATGAAACAAAGTAGAGCTATAACACTGTCTTGCCAGAGATCTGTCTCCCTCAACTCACAATCCTGCTCACTGACTTCTGCTTGTTCCCCACCCTTGACCTATAGCTCATTATTATTCTTGAAGAAGAAAGAGAACCACACTTACACACAAAAATAAATGTAAAATATTTCACAGTATTGCCATTCTTTAAAAACAAGATCAAATGTCAAAACAGATAGTTGCATTGAAAAGGAATTCTGGGCAGGTTATAAGCCATAAGTTCTTGTATTTCATTGTATATCTCATTTGATTAAGCCTTAGAAAGCTGAATTTTTTTTGTTATTATCTATTGAAGGTTGAGAATTTTAAGCCCTTAGTAGAGTGCTTTTCTGGGACATATGAGACACTAGGCTTAATTCGTCAGTATGACATTAGTTTGCGCCTCATAAGAATGTGTACTGTAATCGCAGAACTGGAAAAGTGGAGGTAAGAGGCCTACAGAGTCAAGATGTTCATGGGCTTCATAGAGGTAGCTCAAGACCAGCCTGAATCTATGTCATATTCTATATGAAAGAAGAAAAAGAATAAGAAATAACAAAATGAAATAATACAAGCCCCATTCTACAGATCCTTAAAAAGTAATGATAAAGGAAAGTGTCTCAAGCAGATAAAATAATGTTCAAAGACTTTCCCATTATTTGCATTGGAAATCTTAGGACTGGAATAGTGCACATAGGAATCTTGCAGTGGGTTCTGATAAGAGACATGTTGTGTCTGGGTTGCTTTTGCTGGGGAAATAGATCATCCATACATTATATGTAGTATTGACACTCTTAAGGGTTCTGCTATAATTTCCTTAACTAGACATTGTTTTCCTTTTAGAAATCTTATTACATGTTTTCAAAAAACAAATCATGAAATTTTATAGGTCATTATCTAGTTTTTCTTACACTGTCAAAATGCACACAGGTGTTCGATGACAATATCTACTTTTTTATTAACCAAAACCATACAAATTTTGTAAAATCTCAACACATACAAACAGAATAACAAGATTAAAATTCATTCTTTTTTCTTATAATAAACTAAATATATTTCTAATATTTTAACTTGATTTTAAAATATTCACTTAGAATACTTTTCATTTATTTTGCATTTTAATTCCAAACCCTAAGCAATGAAGAAGAGTTGCAACTCCATGGTAACAAAGAGTCTATGCTTGTCTAAAGCTGCAGTAGAGGCTATAGCCAAAAGATATTTTAGTCTTATGTTATAAGCTACCCATTTTCATTTTACTATCTTCTCAAGTGTTACCTATTGGATAGTCTACTCAGCATATTCTGTCATTATTCTGATGCTTATTACTATGTGATTATATACATCTTACCTTAATATTCATAGTATATTTAGCTTTATTTCTACTGGATTGTATCCACAGAAAGTTAATTTTGCTTATATAGTTTGCAAAAATATAATAAAACATACTATTTCATTCTTGACAAATTAGACTGATTATATATATTTAGGTATGGAGCTAATCAGTTGCCTATTAATCAATGATTTCATTCAAAAGTAGTATTGCAAAATGGCTATTTGGATATTGGGTAAGGTGGCTGTTAGTAATTATATATATTACGTAGACATGTCTGTGTTTATTTACAATAGAAATTTAGAGTGAATATATAAATTTGTACTTAAATTTATTAAAAATAAGATGATTGTTTTATCTTTCAAAATAATATCATGTCTTTAGAAAAATCATATATGTTTTAAGAAGAAACTTCTCTAAGTGTGGAAAAGACATGGTAGCAGTTAGTCAACAAGGAAACTGGAATGTCATATTTCCATCTTCATAAAGGAAACAGAGGAATAATCCCAAAGTGAAAAGGGGCTATTCTCTCAAACTGCAACGCCCATGATGAGATGTATTTCCTCCAGCAAGTGTCCATATACTAAGATTTCCATTCCCTCCCCAATTGGTAACACCAAATAGGAACCAAGCATTCAAATTAAAACATCTATGGAGGTTAATTTTCCTCCAAGCCCCCTCAGGTGACAAAAGCTTGTAATTTTCTAGGAGTCATTAGGGCTTCCTACACCAATAACACATGATGCAGCAGCACACAATTGGCACTGTAATTTTGAGTTAACAACCATAACTTCTCACAGGATTCTTCTCCAGTCTTGTGAGCTATTTTCTTTAAAGCCTGGTTTGGTTACAGGACAATAGAATTCTATATAAGTTTTTCCTACTCTCTTAATCTTAGTTAACCCTCCTCTATGCCCCCCCAATCTGTCACCATTCCACTTTCCTATCTGTGCCAAAGCTTCCCACTTTTAGTACTTTCTGCCTTTCATTTCATATTGCTTTATAGTTTTCTCTTGACACTTTTATTATTCTACCTCTCTCCAAACATACCTTTCTGAATTCATGGCCCCTACTGAACACTAAGCTACACATTCAAAATGAGAGATTAAAGCCAATATCCACATATATGAAGCAAAACACAGGTTTTGTTTCTCTTTGCTTGAGTTCATTCAGTCAGAACATGTTTTTCAGTTCCAGCAATGTACCTTAAATTTAGAGAATTTAATTTTTTACAGATGAATAAAATTTATTTTGTGTATATGCTAACTTTCATTATCCATTCATCAACTGACAAAACTCTAGTCAAATACTATTTTCTAATATTATGACTAGAGGGGCAATAATTATTTATTTATTTATTTTTTGTTTTTTATTCCTTCCTTATTTTGTATTTATCAAAAAAAACAGTAAGAAGAATTTAAAATGCGGAAGAGTTAACAATAACTATACAGAGGATAAGAATCATAAGCATGGCGTATCAAGGGTGGAAATGCAAATAAGATTGCTACACATATATTTACTTTGTGTTCAGCTTTCCCTCTGAATTTTTTTTTTCCATCTCTGTATATCCTTATTCAAGGACTCTTCCCCCTCCCACCACATCTGGTCATTTTTCTTCTCTGCAACTCCCCATCCCCTCCCTGGGCAGGGAGCAGACAGTCCTATGGTCCCACTGACCCAATAATGCTTGGATCAGTCTTCACTCCTGACCAAATCCAGTTTTGTCCCCCCTCCCTCAAGAGTGAGTCAGATGTTCCTATAGTTGGACTGGGGTTTGAAGGGTCAGTCCAGGATGTTTCTGATCCCAAGCTGTTCAGTGGTTGTGGTTTGCCGCTTGGGCATGTTTGGCTTTTTTTCTTGTTTGTTTGTTAAGAGACCACTAGTGAGTGAGTACATCCCCTGCTTATCTCTCTGAGTTTGTGATGCCTCACTCAGTAGGATATTCTCCAAATCCATCCATTTGCCTGTGAATTTTAGGATATCATTTTTTTCTTACTGATGAGTAGTATTCCATTGTGTAGATGTACCACAGTTTGTTAATCCATTCTTCAGTTGAGGGACATCTAGGTTGTTTCCAGGTTCTTGCTATTACAAATAATGCTGCTATGAACATAGTTGAGCTAATACCTTTGGAGTGTGAATGTGCCTCTTTAGGGTATACACCCAGAAGTGGTATTGCTGGG
>PVIH01002744.1:100026-179403 GCA_004025045.1 Sigmodon hispidus | reverse complement strand
GAGGAAAAAAATGACCAGATGTGTTGGGAGGGGGAAGAGACCTTGAATAAGGATATACAGGGATGGAAAAAAAAATTCAGAGGGAAAGATGAACACAAAGAAAATATAGGTGTAGCAATCTTATTTGTATTTCTTCCCTTGATAAGCCATGCTTATCATTCTTATCCTCTGTATAGTTATTGTTAACTCTTCCACATTTAAAAAAAAAAAAAAAGAAAAGAAAAAGGATATACAGGGATAGAAAAAAAATTCAGAGGGAAAGCTGAACACAAAGTAATTTTATGTGTAGCAAATTATTTGCATTATCACCCTTGATAAGTCATGCTTATGATTTTTATTTTCTTTATAGTTATTGTTAACTTATCAGCATTTTAAATTCAATTTGCTGTTTTTCTTGATAAATACAAAATAAATAAAGAAAAAAAAGAAAAAAATAATAATAATAATAAATAATGAATGTGCAATATTTGTTTAGTTTATGTGTAATTTTTGTTGAATGATAAAAAAAAATCGTGTGTGTATGTATGTCTGTGTGTCTATACATAAACACGCGCATGCGCCACAGTACATGTCTAGAGGTCAGACAAAAATTTGCTGAAAGTCCAGTTTTCTCCTTCCACCACATGTATTGAGGACTCATGTCACCAGGTTTGGTGGCAAAAACCTTTGCCTCCAAGATGCCTTTAGTATAGACACTTCACAGAAGTTAAAATTCCCAGGGGTGGACACTTCCCTCCCTCAATGAATCACACTTCTATGTAGACAGCAAATGACAGCCCATGGCCAAAGCATATTCCTCACCCAATGCCAAGTCTCCCTGATTTCCCATTCCCATAAGAATTGCAACATTTTTCCTGTCTATAATATAATTAACAAGAAACTGTATCCAAAGTGACACCCTCAGCATTTCCACATACAAAGTAGGTATTTGTGCCTTAAGTTAAAAGGAACACATCCCTCTCAGACAGTGGAGTTGGGAAGATATTAGAACCATCAGGAAATATAGATTAGGACAGCATTTTTTTTCTGGAATGCCATTATTTAACCCCAGATTGCAGCCCCAAGCTTTTGATAGGCAGGAACAGTCGGTCACTGTGTGTAGAGTCAACCAAATGTGGGCACTGTAGCATAACCTTAGTGCTGTAGAACAATCTTTGTACACTGTAAATATGTATTGCTTTCATTGTTAATAAAAAGCTAATTGGCCTATAGCTAAATAGGAAGTATAGGCTAGGCAGAACAGCCAGACTAAGAAGATGCTGAGAGGAAGAAGGGCAGAGTTAGGAGTCACTGGGAGATGCGAAGAGAAGCAATGTGGGCATGCCATACTGAGAAAAGGTACCAACCCTCATGGCAAAGCATAGATAAGAAATATGAGCAGGAGTTCCTATAGAGGGATACCTTGTTCAGCCTTGATACAAGGAGGAGGGACTTGGTCCTGCTGCAACTTGATATGCCAGACTTTGTTGACTCGCCGTGGGATGCTTTGCCCTCTCTGAGGAGTGGATGGCAGGGCTGGGTGGGAGGAAGCTGGAGGATTAATGGGAGGAGTAGGTGAGAGAGGGAACTGTGATTGATAAGTAAAATGAAAAAAAGACCTTTTCAATAAAAAAGAAATATGTGCTAATTTAAATGTAAGAGTTAGCTAGTAACAAGCCTGAGCTATTGGCCAAGCATTTATAATTAATATAAGCCTCTATGTGTTTATTTGGGAGCTGTTGGTGGGACAGAAACTTCTGATTATATCTTATTTCACCTTATCTTTAAGCTGTGGAATCTGAAAAGATCCATTCTGCTGAGTATAGCAGAAAGAATAAGGGTAGTGGCTAAGGTTGTTGTACAGGGAATGAACACATGGGTCACCCACAGCTTAAAGCCAGAGAAGAACAATGGTTCCCCTCAATGAATCCCATCTGAGTATTACCAGGAGATACTGAACCAACCCTTCTCATGGAAAGACAGTTCCATAATTTGCAAGCAAGGCAAGCATCAGGCACCACATTGTTCTTTTTTAAAAAAATTAAAGCCCTCCACCAAGATTATAAAAGCTATGGAAACAACAAGTGAAATAGAGCAGGCATCCTTCATAGCTACCCAAGCAATCATGGAATAGCAGGGCAGGGTGAAATCTTCGGAAATGCCCAGACCCAAATGGGGCCATCAGCTCCAAGTTCCTAGTTGGAATCTAGCTCTTTGTACACTAGGTAAGTGCCAGGTATTTGCAACAAACAGAGCAGCCTGCACAGTTCTTGCAATGTGATGACTAATTTATATCAACTTGGCTAGGCTATGGGGTACACTCAGACACTTGGTCAAATATTATTTTGGATGTGTCCTAGAGGATGTTTAGGAACAAAAATAGCATTTGAATGGGTGGACCTTCCCCATAGAGGTGATTCCCTCCTGTACTCAGCTGAAGAACTGGTCTGGTCAAAAGGACTGCTTCAGTGAGCTGTCATTCCCTGTGTTCAGGTGAAATACCTTCCTTATGTGGATACATTTGTTGGCTTTGGGATTGGAATTTACACCATTGTTTCCCCTGGACTCTCAATCCTCAGACTCAGATTGGAACTAAACCAGCAGCAATCTGGGTCTCTAGCTTCTTGACTGCAGAGCTGAGGACTTTGCAACTTCTGTCTCTGTGAGTCATGGCTCAGTAGTCGATTCCCTGGCATAGCAGTACATCCTGTCGACTCTGTTTCTCTGGTGACCCCTGACCAGCACAGCCCCACATCTTCTGAGAACCCTGCTAGTGAGACCTAGGAAGCTTTAAATAAGAAATGCCACCTCCCATAGGCTCAGGCATTTAAATACTTGGTTCCCAATTGCTGGAGGAAGTATGTCACAGGCTTTGGGAACTGAGAGACTGTTCCCAATTCTAATTCTTGTTTTCTGATTCCTGGGAGCTTCTGAGATGTGATCTCTCAACTTACAGCTCTGACCATTTGCCACCATCTCTCCTTTGACACTATGGACTAACCTTCTGGGACCATAAGCCAAAATAAGTTTTCTACTGTAAGCTTCTTTCAGTCATAGCATTTTTTTTTTTTTTGTAGTTAACAGAGAAGTAACTAACACAAGGCCTCAAGATGGCTCTTGTTGTAGAGGTGGCAAAAAGACTCTTCTGGAATCATACACCAGACCTTGAACGTGCCTCGGTGGAGGATAGAAAGAGCTGGTACCTCCAGAGCATTCCCCAGATACACAGGGAGCAGACAGAGGCACAGAGCAATGATGCCATACAACTCAGGTTATACCAGACCTGAGCAAATAGGTGCTTTGATATAAAAAGCTGAGGCTGCCTACTGGTTGTTTTGAAAACGTCTCAGGGCCAAAGGGAACACTGAGGCAGACTGTCCTTTTGGATGAGTGATTTATCATTAGAGTTACTGATGCTGTGGGGAAGTCTGAGAAGAGTTCAGGCCCACATGGCACAGTGGAGGTCCCTTTTTATAAAATCATCATCCTCAACTCACTGAAAGCCTGTGTTCACCTGCACTGTTTACTTAATCCCCTGCCAAAGGTCAAAACAGCTTTGAGTCAGAAAAAAACATAGGAGCAACCATGCTCTATTCTTCCCTAATCTATCAAGAATATTTCCCAAGAGGCTGGGACACAGCTCAGCTGATAAAATACATACTGGGAAAGTACTCACTAAGGAAACATAAGAGCCTGAGCTGGATGCCCAGACTCCATTTTAAAAAGCCTAATGATGGCACATCTGGTCTAGCATCTAATGCCTATAACTAAGTGTTCTTTACTAGAGGAACAAGCTGACCTACATATTAGCTGAGAAAATTGGCACAAAAACACAGCTGAGGTAAAATCAAGAGGCCAGAAACAGACCCACGTGAAAGTTACACACACACATACAAATTTAATAGCCACCATTGTACTTGTTAGCATTTGGACCCACCCCTGGGGGACCTGATAGGGTTATGTCTTCCCTGCAGACAAGCGCTCACCAGTGCGCAGGCAGCATCATGGGCTCTTATTGCATGGTCCCTCTGTGCATGTGCTGGTTCCCCCATAAAAGGCGGGGCCCTGCCCACTTTCTCTCTCTTCCTCGATCTCCCCACAAGGTCGAGGTCCAGGCTTCACCTCCTCTATACTCTCCTTTCCTATCTCTTTTTCTCTCCTCAGCTCCTGCCTTCTCTCTGTCTCTGTCTGTTTCTGTCTCTATGTCTCTGTCTCTCTCTACCACCATCCCCCGCCCCCATAATAAAAGCCTCCACATGAGTGCTGTCTGCACAGTGTATCTCTCCCGTTGGCTCCCACCCTCCATGACTGCGAGTCACACCGGTTTTTAAAATACATTTGATGCCGTGAAAACTTGGCAGGCCAGGCTTTCCTGGCAGTTCTCCAGTCTGAGGCATGCTGGAACCCTGGACCAACAAACAACAGGCCCACTTTCCAGCTCACCGATTGCTTACCACCCCATCCACCAGCAGCCAGTGGCAATTTTATGAGTTTTAACTGGGTTATTACACCACCTCCAGTGCTGTCCATAATTTCACAGGTCATTTAGGCTCTTGTGGCTTTCGCGACACCATTCCTGATCTTTTCCTATGGATGAGATTGCTCTTAGAGTTTGGTTTCCATCCTCTCCTTTTGGCATCTACAAAAGACCTGGTAGCCAGTGCCAAGTCTCCTCTGGCTTAGCCAGGCTAAGCCTGACCTTTGTTGAGGGTGTTGATGACCTGGTCCTCCCTTTTCCTCTCTCATCCATGAGAACCGTGCTGTATGTTTTGGGACACTGACTACTGTGAGCGATTGCAGCTGGGATTGCGGCTCCCAAGTTTCCACTCCTACACAGTCTCTCACTGTTGCACACTCTTTTTTTAATATTTATTTTTATTTTATGTGAATTGGTTTTGCCTGCACGTATAACTGTGTAAGGGTGTCAGATCTTGGAATTACAGACTGCTGTTAGCTGCCATGTGGATGCTGGGAATTGAACTCAGGTCCTCCGGAAGAACAGTCAGTGCTCTTAACCGCTGAGCCATCTCTCCAGCCCCTGTTGCACACTCTTATACTGTCTCCCTCCCTCAAACCTCTTGCACTAATTCTGTTGTATGTGGCATGTTTGTTCAGTGATATGCTTTGACAGAGCCTGTCAAAGGTACCAGCTGCACACCAGGACCTCACCTGCCTGCTCCACGCACAGCAGATCTGCTCTCTTGCTTTGTCACTCACAACAGCTTTGCCTTCAGTGTTCTTGAGACCAGACAGTCAGTGAACTGAGAAAGAATTTTACACTTTCTTTTTCTTTGCTCCAAAGACCTGCTTACTGCTTATGTCTGTTCTCTCTCTCTCTCTCTCTCTCTCTCTCTCTCTCTCTCTCTCTCTCTCTCTCTCTCTCTAAATGTCCTGTCTGACTGCTACAATGTGCAATCAGAGATGGAGCAGTCAGCTTTGTCTCACTCAGCACACACCAGTTCTCTCTTTCTTCTTCTTTACTCACCTCCTATTTAATATATCTCTGTGTATAGATGCATGTGACTTGGATTTAACCCTATGTGTGTGAATGTAAGCTAGCTTTAATTATACATATAGTTATATGTAACTTGGATTCAAGTCTGTGTACATGTACATGTAACTAGTGTTAAAAAAAAATGAAACCCAAATGTTCTAAACAGCAACCACATGGCTCTCCTTCATCTTGGCTGGTGACCTCATCATGATGTAGACAGCCACATAGCTGGCAGCCATGTTTTATTCAGGTTTACTAAGATTAAAGAATATATTTAGTTCTAATGACCTCTCTCTTCATTTTATCTCTTTTTAGAGTAAGGAAGCAAGAAGCCTCAAATATTTTGTATTGGTATGGATTTTCGTATGATGATGGAAATGTAAATCTACATATGACTCAACTCTTGTGTATAATATACTCTATATGATAATAAAAATTTAACATTACAAAGATGGACTCAGATAAACAAAAGCTAACTTAGAGATTTACGCCTATGTCTTTGCCAAGTGTTCAACACGAAGCTTCTAGAGAATCTGAATAAGTAATGGTATATGCTTGATAAGTAAGGTATTTGATAAACAAGATGTATGTTCTATAGTAAAGTTTCTGGTCCCCAACAGGGTCCTTTTCTCAGAGTTGGGCCAGACCCCAACTCACAAACTCCTTTTCTCCTGTTCACAGTTGACCCTGGGACCTTTTCCTTGTCTCTTTTCCTCGCCTTCTCAGGAAATAGCCTGGCCAGTTTGGTACAATGTGTTTGGTTTTTACTCATAAGTGGTTATTTTAGTTTCTTTACTCAGATTTACATTTTTAAGGCAAAACCTAACAGGAATGGAATGTAAGTCCTGTTTTTATGAAAGTTGCTAACATATGAAGACTGTTAGGAAACATAAGTTGATAGTCATTCATACCTAATAAACTGTGGTAATATACTGTATATTCAATAAAAATAGCCCAAAATATCAAAGAGACAGGAAATAAACCACAGCCAATTCTCATCTAGCCAGGGTAGGTCCTGTCTCCATGAGTCCTCGGACTGGGCGCACAGGCAGAAAGAAGTTCTACCTTCTCTTGCTTTTTATTTCTTTCTCCACCCACATATTTTACTTTTTCATTCAACTTTCCTAGAGCTAGGACTAAAGGTGGGTGCCATCACCACCTGGCTCTGCTTGGCCTTGAACTCACAGAGATCCAGAATGTCTCTGCCCCCCAAGGACTGGAACTAAAGGCATGGGTCACCACTCCCTGACCTTCATGGTTTGGTTCTGTGGGTAGCTCTGTCCTCTGAAATTCCAGGCTATTTTTATTAATTATACAACATATCGCCACAACAAACAGTCCTCAAATGTTCAGTGATCTGCTGAATATGACATTTAAAATGTTTAATTAAAAAGCTTTTCATAATAGACAAACTTGCCAGCTCCTGGAAGCTCCTTTATTTCCTCCAAAGAAGATGGATGGGCATAGAAGAATCTCCACTTGCTCCAGCGTGGTAATGCCAGCCACTGAAACAAAACTGCCTTTCACCTCTGCAGCAAGGGGATTCTTCAAACTGTGGGTGGTAGAACTCTGGGGAATCAGTTGCCTCATGTTTGCTTAAACAAGATAGGCTGGTTCTCCCCACAACTTTCTATGTCACAGCTGTTGAATCTTCTGAGGCCTGGCAGCCAAAGACTGATGGTGTTACCCTGAGACCTCTGCCCCCAACAACCATGGAGGACTCTGGGGTGGCTGTCTAGGTCATCTCTGAGGAAGTTTCTGTCATTTTTGATTGCTGACTCGGGTAAAATTCATCCTTCTCAGAACCCTGATGCCTTTTGATGATCAGGTTTTGTCTGTTAGACAGCAGGAACCAAGGCTTCTGCTACCTTCTCTGTTCTCTGTGTAAAATTCCCAGGCCTCACTCTCTTCATGCTAATACTAAGACTAGACACAGCTCACCTTATTCCCAACTCAAGAAATAAACTCACTTTGCAATGACTGCTCTCAGTGGCCAGCCACCTGTATCTCCTGGTGAATTAGACAAAAAAGAAGGTGCTTTGAAGATAGGAAAGCTGCCTGTATTCTGTTCATTTATTTATTCTTCTCAAATCTGATGATGTTTGATGAGCAGGATACCAATAGATTTTCCAGTTAACAGCTTACACACACACACACACACACACACACACACACACACATACACACACACATACACACGCACACACACACATACACACACATACACATACACACACACATACATCAGAGAGAGTATGGAAGCCTCCTACCCTTTTGCTATGACACCAAGACATAAATCTGTTCCAGTTGTTTTACAGACATCTGCTGATTTCTGCACAGGTCCACCCCTCCCACCACAGATTCATGCCAAAGCCAAACCTGCAGAAATGCTCCATATGGCAGCCCCCATACCAGCTCTTAGGACAACAATTGGGTACAAACTATTTTTTTCTCCTAGCAACCTGCTTTCTCAGATTTCTCAAGGAACAGATGCTCAGGGACTCCAGGATGACAGCTAATTGAATGTTTCTTCACGCACACCTCCTACAGTGCATGACTCTCAACTTCCCCTTCCCTATTCACACCAAGACAGTGCGAAGCAGTCTTGAGGATTTAGTGCCCTCATTCCCCACATCATTTGCTGTCCATAACTCACCTTTTAATAATAGTCAAAAGGGAGGAATGTTAGCATTCAGACACACCCCGTTGGGGACCTGATGGGGTGCATACGCTCTCCAGTGTACAGGCAGTACCTTGGCCTGCTCAGGGTCCTGACAGTGTCATGTGTTCATTGCTGCATGGTCTCTGTGTGTGTGTGCTGTGTTCTCTGATAAAAGGCAGTAGCCCTGCCTACTTTCTCTTTCTTCTTCTTCCAGTGAGGTTGAGGTCATGTCTGAACTGCCTCTCTTCCTCCTTTCCTGTCTTGTCTCCTCTCCTCAGCCCCCCACTCTCTCTCCCTTCCGTCAATCAATAAAACTCTCCAGGTGAATGCTGTCTACATGATGGATTTCTCCCCAAGGCTCCCACCCACTGGGACTGCTGCACAGCATCTTAAAACACAACAGTATTGGCTACCCTAATGTCAACTTGACACAAAGTAAATGTATCCCAAGCATCCAGAAGATCTGTTGTAAAGCTTTATTATTTTCTTAATTAGTGTTTATAAGGGAGGGCCCAGCCCACTGTAGGTGGTGCCATCTCTGGGATGGTGGTCCTGAGTTCTTTAAGGAAGCAAGCTGATCAAGCCAGTAAGTAGCATTCTTCCATGGCCTCTGCATCAGCCTGTCTCCATGTTTTTGTCCATCTTGAGTTCCTGCCTTCAGTGCTTTTGATAATGAACTGTGAGCAAAATAAACTCTTTTCTCCCCAAGTTGCTTTTGGTCATGGTATTTCATCACAGCAACAGTAACCCTAATCAAGACAGTCATTTAAAAGACTGTATTAGTAATAAATATCAGAAGGCCCAGCACCCATGAAAGGTCACCATAACAAGTGTGGTGTTTTGAATGAAAATGTCCCTTATAGGTTCATACATTTGAATATTTGATCTTTAGGAGATTATACTACTTGAAAGATTAGGAAGTGTAACCTTGTTGGAGAAGGTATGACCCTGTTAGAGGAAGTGTGTCTAGGAATAGGCCTTGGGATTTCAAAAGCACAAGCCAGTCCCAGCATCTCTCTATATATCTTGCCTGCAGATCCAGATACAGAACTCTCAGCTACCACAGCTGCCTGTATGTTACCATACCTTCTGCCATGAGAATAATGAACTAAGCCTCTGAGACTGTAAGCCAGCCCCAATTAAATGCTTTCTTTTCTAAGAGTTGCCGTGGTCATGGTGTCTCGTCATAACAATAGAACATTGACTAAGACAACTAGTCTTTAGGATATAAAACAAAACCATAGTGAAACACCATGAACATAATTAGGACCCAAGAAGCAACACTGAGCACTGTCAAGAATGAGAAGATTTAAATATTTCAAACTTTCTAGTAGATGTATATTATAATAAACACTTAGAAAAGCCCCACCAGCCTTGGCAGCATCCACTCAAGGAGGACACACATGACAGGACTCAGCAAATGTCTTCTGATTATACCCAACAGAAATGATTGCTTATGGACACCAAGATACACAGCCCAGAGCATTCACAGTATCATGGCTCATATCTGCCAAAATGCTTCTTAATCCAAACAGGAGAAAAAAATTGCTGAATTATTTGCAAACAGAAAGTTTAATACAAAGAATTTGCTACCATTAGGGCAGATGTGGAGAGTGAGAAATTAACCCTAGGAAGAAGAGCCCTCAGAATGACTAGGAAAAGCCACTTCCCACCCCAGAATGAAATTCACAGCCAAGAAAAAATACTCACAGCCCCAGGCTGAGATCTGGACCCTGCCATACAGTTCTATATCACAGGAACATGCCTGAAAACATGAGAGAGAGAGAGAGAGAGAGAGAGAGAGAGAGAGAGAGAGAGAGAGAGAGAGAGAGAGAGACTTCTGATTTGCCTGGGAAAGCTATTTGCGTGTTGCCTAAACTCTACTGCAAAACCAGAAGAAAGAGCCCTCTCAGAAGCTGCTTTCTAATGGGTGCTGGGGGCACTATAGCAATGTGCCATGCCAGCAGTGCTGACCCTCAAAGAAAATGCTTTCCCTGCAAGACTTCTCCAGCACCCTCTAATGACAAGCTTTAAAAGCTGGACTCTGAGAAACAATATTTAAAAGGTCCAAATCTACTTTCTTTTTTTTTCCCTTTGTCCCATTTAGGTTTTATTTTCTTATGTTGCTGATAGAATATAGAGGTCTTAACAAAAAAGCAGATAACAGAGTCATAACCAAGTAGTGAAAGCAAACACCTAAGAAGAAAGAATAAAGTACAGAATTCAATTGCTATGCTGCAATCACAACAGCATTCATTTGTACATGATGACCATCTGTGAACATATCTTCTGGAGATTAATCCACCTTTTTTAGTTCACAGTGAGCCTGGACAACAAGAGCTTCTCACTACATTATCCGTATGGGTGTTTCCTTTTTGAACTGGCACCCTGTAAGAAGAAGCACCACATGAGAGAATAGAAAAAGCAATTTTTCTAAATAATTGTAGTGTATAGTAATGCTGCAGCAGCTGAAATTTCCTGCTATCAGGTGAACAAAGAGCTAGTGTCCAAACCTTCCAGAGGCTCCAACAATGCCATATGGTGTTCCCACTTTTGTGGATAGAGAAAGGTGACTAGGGAAATGCTAATGTGTGAAAATAAGCTCTTCCATCCATTCCCCATGCTGAGTAGAGTGGACAAGACTTTACTCACTTCTTGTTTGGAGAAATATAAGTGTGTTTCTGAAGTTGGCAAATCTACTTTCACAGTCCTTGAGAAAGGTGAGATTTGGAGGATAGCAGGAATACACTGATACCTAATACATCTGTTGTCAGGAAATATCCATTGACAAAAAAATAATGTGACATAACCATAAAATACAAAGAGCATATGTAACATGTGCCAACACAATACTATATTGCAAAAAGGAACCAGGCAAGAATTGATACATTTATACAAAGCAAAACCAGGAAAAACCTTTTCAAGGCAGAAGACAGACAGGTGATTATCTTTGGTAAGGGATTGTTGACTAGAAGGGACACAGAGAACTTTCAGAAGAGCTGAATACATTCTATTCTTAATCAGAATAGTGGCTAGGGGATATAATTATATACTAGATGAAAAGGCCAAGCAAATACTATGACAGGCTTCTAATAACTCTGTTATGAACAAGTTTTCACTTCCTGCCTTTTGAAACTGAATGAACAATGGACAATCAATTTCAATGATCCCTTCCTGACAACAAGGACAAGAGGACCTGCACATACCTTGCCTGAGGCAGCCCTTACAGTATCTCCAGGCAATAATCAAATAAGGACAGAGGCTAGAACTTGTCCAGACTTGCCCCAAAAATGGAAAAACTATAGCCTTACCCAACTCTAGCTACCTCTAATCAGAAACATACTAATATGACTGTCACATAAGCAAGCCAATCATAGATAGTATGGCCTAACTGCTTTAGAATTCCTTTAGCTGTGTATAAAAGGAGCCTGTGAGCTTCTCTCAGGGTTGCCATTTTGCCTTTGTGTTAGATGTGTGGCCCCAGCATGCTGGCTCCCTTACTCTCATGATAAAAAAAAAAACACTCCTACTGATTGCATACTTGGATGGTGGTCTTTGTAGGACTTCTCTAAGACCCTAACATTAGGATTCATTAGACCAGACAGCTAAGACCTGTGTCTTTTGATATATGCATACACTATGTATGGTTATTTGAATGAGAAATGCTCCCCATAGGCTTATGTGTTTGAATATTGGGTCTCCTGCCAATGGTGATGTTTGGAGAGGTTTTGAAACCTTTGGGAGGTAGAGCTTTGCTGGAAGATGTACATCACTGCAGACAGGTATTGAAGGGTTATCTTCAGGTCCAATTTCTTCTCCCTGCTACTGTCTGAAGATGTGATTTCTAAGCTTGGCACTCTGGCTCTCATATTGTTGCCCTGCCTCCCTCTGGAATGATATGATGTGGAAATGTCTTTCTATATGCTGTGATTATCACTCTTGAAATAAAGAGACTGTTTGGCCATGGCAGGCACCGTAGCAGAAGGCAGGAAATCAGAGCATAGATAGAAGAAGGAGGGTGGGGCCAGAAAGAGACTCTATACAGACGCCCAGAAAGAAACATGTAACAAAAGAGGTGAGCCATGAGCCATGTGGCAGGACAGACTAATGGAAATGGGTTGAATTAAGATGAAAGAGCTAGCTAGTTGCTCCCAGCTTTGGAATAAGCTAAAGCAAGTAGAATGTGGATGGGAGCCATGTACCAGGCTTACATAGCTCTCTGCATGCCCTCTTCCCTTCCTGAGGTGGTCAAGGCCACATCAAGAGGATGTACCCCAGAGATTTCAGGGCTGCTTTTAGCTGATTCTGGTTGATGGGTAAGTCTTAAGCCGTATATCCCTCTGTAGCCTAGGCTGGCTGCAAACTAAAATTAATAATCTTGCTTTGGCTTCCTGAATTAAAGACAGGAGCCATGCTGCCAAGTTCTGGTCCATTCTGACCCTCTTTCCCTTGTAAACTATTTGCTCCCCATGTGAAGATGGATGTAATCTCTGCACATGTTCCTGGGAGAGGAAGAGGAGGCTTCAGATGGACAGAGCACTATAAGCTGGGCACAGTGGTGTGTGGACAGTGGTGTGTGGAAGTAGGGTGTGTTTGAGGAACAGAAAAATTTAGCTGGGAACTTCTCCTCCCTCCTTCCCTCCCTCCCTTTTTCTCCTTCCTCCTTCCCTCCATCCTTCCTTCTTTTTTTATATTTTAAATTTAATTCTATTTATGTTTGTTTTTATTTAATTTATTTACTTTGTGACAGGGTTTTTTTGTAGAGTCTTGCCTGTCCTGAAACTCTCATTGTAGACCAGCCTGGCCTCTGCCTACCAAGTGTGCTGCCATTACCTGGCGTGTGTGTGTGTGTGTGTGTGTGTGTGTGTGTGTGTGTGTGTGTGAGAGAGAGAGAGAGAGAGAGAGAGAGAGAGAGAGAGAGAGAGAGAGATATTATCTATAGAGGCGAGAAGAGGGTGATAGATCTCGTGGAGTTGGAGCTACAAAGAGTTGTGATGTGACTGACATCAGTGCCGAGAACCCGGTTGGTTCTGTGGCAAGAGCAGCCAGGGCTCTTGATCTCTGAGTCATCTCTCCGGCCCCCTGTCCCACCCTATCTGTCTGTCTTCATATTAGCTGACAAATACAGTAGGAATGGGGAGCAAAGGCTCTGTATAATCTGTACAATAGTGTGGAGTAGAAATGTAAAAACTAAAAAGTAACATAAAAAAAGAAAGAGCTAGCTAGGAATATGCCTGAGCCATAAGCCAAACAGCATGAAATTAATATAAGTATCTGTGTTCTTTTAGGACTTTGGGATTGCTGGTCCAGATAAGCGGGGTCAAGAAGGTCTGAACTATGGGGCTAGCTGAGCCAGAAACCTCATACTACAACCATAAGCTGAAATAAGCCTCTTCCAGAAGACACTTTAGTACAGTGTTTTATCACAGCAACAAGAAGTAACTAATATAGTGTGCTAATACTTTTATCACAACTAGAAGTAAATCTCTGACATTGGATAGTTCTATCCAAATTTATTTGGTCACAGATTTGATTTTTTTCCCCTACAATGCAGTTTATATTCCTGTGTGTTGCAAATCAGGCTGAAAGAAGAAAACTGGGTTTGCCCTTTCAGTCCAATCAAACCTCCCATAAGTTGGTGAGAGACTGGAGGCTGCAGAAACTTTGGTCACTGTGAGTTTACACAATGACTCTTACAATATTTCATTACCTATTGAATCAACCAGGTATGTGCCAAAGTCTATTCTGATTGCATTAGGAATAGGCTAGGAAGCAGCAGTCTCAGGTATAGAAGGACTGGTATGTAACTAGGATGGAATAAACCAGGAATTTGGAACAAGAAGAGTCTCACAAGGCTGGTTCACTTAATGTAAGTAGAAGAACATGACTACTATGTCCAAAAGAAAGCTGGACATGGTAGCATACACTTCTGATTCAAACACTTGGATCAAGGAAGGTACAGACAGCAAATCCCTGGGGCTCACTGGCACACCACCCTAGCACATTCAGCAAGTTCCAGGAATGAAGAACATCTGGAGTTGGACTATGATCTCCACGAGACACATGGTGACATTTGTTTTTACTCCCGGCATTCTTGGAGCCTAGTACTTGTGAAAAATTAGTCATTGGTGCTCTTTTTAAAGTCTATTTTGAAAAGAAAAAGGGAAAACAGTGCGATACAGAACGTCCCACTGCTTCAGGAAGCTGGCAGCTTTGCAAAGATACTGGAGACCCCAGTGCTGAACCTCTCCCAGTAGCACTCTCCCAGAAGTCTCTAATCACCCACCAGCCCCCAAACCTCACTCCATGAACAGCAGCAGAAGATGAAACACATGATCACTTCTTTTCTGCAATAAAGTAGGCTCACCTCTTAGAAATCATCAAAATCTTTTATAAAAATGCAGAAAGCAAACGTACCTGACTCCATGAACATTTTGTACAACAATGGAGAAGCCATATGATCCCTGTATATGTTTCCAAGTGAAAAAAAATGTACCTGAATCAAGAAGTGCAGTTGGGAATTTGGAGACAGGAATCTCTTCCCTTCTCATCTACTTGTTCAAAATGTTTCCTTTGGCTTCTGTGTGCTGAATCTTCCGTCCTGATGGCATCTACAATAGTGAAAACTGCAGATAGATGATACCTGTGGTCCTCTGGAGTTATCAACTAATGAGAAGGTGGGCTGTACAAAGAATGAATGGAATACAACCCTGTTATTAGGTCCACAAACACAATGCTGTAAATTGCCAAGTTTACTTCCCAGGCCAAAGTCACCTGATAGAGTTATGAGGAATAATATCAGACCACAGCATAACTAAGGCTGTGACAATTTTATTGGGAGCAATAAGACATCTTTTTGATAATTTTTAAGTTTTTTATCAACATTTTTTCTTTATTATATCTATCTCAGAAACAGAAGATAACAGCAATTTCCAGGATTGATACAGTTGTAGTGGCCAGGATACAGTGAAGTTTATGAGCTACAAAGAGCTCATAGGATTAATGTCTCAGAGCAATAGTTCTGTCAAGCCCCATGCTTCCTTGATTTCTTGGGGATCATACAATGAAACACAAAGTGACCTGAATGCTTCTTTGTCTGAGGGAATGCATTGTTCTCTCAGGAACTGAAGCACACATTGTGCCCCAGGAGCCATGGACTCCATCCTGAAAACCCTATGATGCATACCTCTCAAGGCAGCTGGCCAGGCCAACCTCATGGTTCCCTGCCCAACACAACACACTGGTGATTGAGTACCCTGTAAAGGAAGAGCTTCACTTAGGGGCTGATAGTTACAGGAGATGTGTGTTAGTAGGGCAGAGGTGGGTGAGCATGGAGGGTATAAGATTCACACAGGGTGGGAGTGACCAAGGCACTGGGTAGGCACCAGGACTAGACAAATGAGGTTGAAGACTATAGGAGCCATGACTTTCAGAGTGTTGAATTTGTCATCAAGAAAAGCCATGAGAGTTCAGGTGGCTGCAAGGTCATAAAACAGGGGATGAACTCAGTCAGCAGAGTGATTGCCACTTGTCTGAGTTACTTTCATATTGCTGTGATAAGATGAGGCAGTTTTTAGAAGAGTTGATTTGGGTGGGCTTACTGTTTTAGAGTGTGAGTCCATGGCCATCATGGTGAGGAGCATGGCAACAGGCAGTCAGACATGGTGCTGGAGCAGTAGCTCAGAGCTCACATCTGATCCACAAGCATGATGTAGAGAGAGCTACTGGATGGTATGAGCTTTTGAAACCTCAAAGCCTATTCCCAATGGTGCACTACCTCCAAGACCATACCTCCTAGTTCTTCCCAATTGAGTCCCGCCAACTGAGAACCAAATATTCAAATACAGGCCTGTAGGGGACATTCTCATTCAAGCCGTCACCGGGCTCAAGAAACCGTTATTTGCTTTATTTCACTGGACTTTGTTGGTCAAGGATCTAATACAACATCCTCATATTTGTAATTTAAATGGTCAAAATGACTGAGATTAGGCTTTCAGCCATAGTTTTCTCCCTTTCCCTCGTTCCTCTCCTCCCCCCCCCCTTTGCCCTTCCCTTGAACTAAGGTTAGGAGCGGAGTTGGGGTAGGGGCGGAGCTGGGGTAGGGGCGGAGCTGGGGTAGGAGCGGAGCTGGGGTAGGGGCGGAGCTGGGGTAGGGGCGGAGTGGGGTAGGGGCGGAGTGGGGTAGGGGCGGAGCTGGGGTAGGGGCGGAGCTGGGGTAGGGGCATTAAACTGGCATCAAGACTGAGGCTAAGTTTTGAGCAAGAGGTGGAACTAGGTTTAGGGTGAAGGTTTCAAGTGGAGTCTAGTTAAGGAGGATTTGGGGTTAGGATTATGGTTAGAGCTAGGGTTGAGGTTAATGTTATGCTCATGATTGGAGTTAGGGTTAAATTTAAGATTAGTCTTGGGTTTGAATGTTTGAGATAGGATTATCTTTTACATTAGGGCTAGAGCTAGGGACAGAGAGTCAGAGTTAGTTTGGGCTCTAGCCATGGATATCTTCCATGATATGGGGTTTATCTGGGGTTTCCCTTCTGAATGCCATGAGGGCAAAGCTATTTGGACATCTCACCAGACCTTCCTCATTTAAATCTTCATTGTCCACCCACAATTCCTCATTGCTCCCTCCTCACCTATATGATCACTCCCTCAGCATACTGGCCACCTTGATCCCTACAGCAGAGAACGTTTACAGCCTGGTCTATCTCCCATGCCTTTTGGGAGATATACCAGGCTGAACACCAAGAAATCAGTCGCTGACTACAGCCTTCTCCAGGCTGGTGAGTGTTGGTCTCTTTGCAGTACCCCAATGGCTAACCTCTTCTGATACACCACTAGCTTACCATCTTATAGCCAAGCACATATTTCTTCATGTCCCACTCTTTACTCAAAAAACTCATTTACCTTTTAGCACTTTTCAGTCCCTCAGAAAGAAAAGATCATCACATATTGCTTCCCTGGCAGAAAGAACATGTACAAAGAAATTGCCTTTGGTAATTCTATCTGAAGCTTATTAAGTCTTTTAAGAAGAGTCCCTGCCAAGAATTGCTTTGCCTGGGCAGACTGCACAAGGAAGAAAAAGCTGCAGTCAGTGAGTCACCCAGAGATACTCCGAGGACACACAGAGACAAATGAGCCTGGGAACAAAGAAGAAGAGAAACCAGACATGTGTCAGAGGGTGGCTTCAAAATGGGGGCTCAGAGAGGTCAGTTCATGTCAAGATTATATACAAGAGCTGTACATGATGTGCCTGCATGTGAGCTGACACCTGTCCCTGCGTTCTGGAGTTCTGGAGGATTTCTATTGATCAGTATCCTTTGGGTCTGGCCAATGGTAAGCACCAGCAGACATACAGGGACAGGGTCAGAATATCAGACATCAGGATTCCAATCTGGCTTTTTCTGCCCAAAGGCTTATTCTCTAAGGGGCTTCTCCCTCAGATGACCCCCCTGAGTACAGCTGTATCTCCCACTTGATGCTGGGTTCCAAGCCATTCCTCCCTGTCTGCTTGTCTGTCTATTTATTCATCCATCAATGTATCTCAATTCCTATATTTCTGTCCCTGCCCCCATCTTGAGGATAAGATGGAAGCTCTCAGCCACTGTTCCAGCACCATGCACCTGCCGGCTCCCATGCTTCTCTCACCATGATGGTCTTGGACTCACTTTTGAAACTATAAAGCAAGACCTCAACTAAATGTTTTGGCCATGGTTACTCTTCACAGCAATGGAAAAGTAATGAAGATAATCTTTTATTTTATTAATCATTTTAGGAACGAGAGAGAGAAAGTGTGTACAGGTACATTTACCTACTTGTACACACATGAAGGACAGGGGAAGCAGAAGGCTCTCTGATGGGATTCAAGATCTGGCCTTGACAATGGCCAGAAGACTTCACTCAGACATCTGCAGCAGAAGGATCTGAAGATAATTAGGAAGAAGGAGGAAAATCTGAGCAGACCAAGCCAGTCAGCACAGACAACAAACAGCCAAGTCAACTGAATGCAAGGGAAGGGGGCAGAGTGAACTTATGTCCTCAATCATTTTATCCCCTGCCCAGCTTTCTACATCTGCTGACAATATGCCATGTGGACAGCCCTTTCTTCCTGTCAAACCACAGAAACATGCACATCTCTTTCCACATTTCCCCCATTGCCAATCTTCCTCCACTTCCCAGAGAATAAACTCAAAATAAGTTTATTCAAAATCTGTGCCTTGGCCTATGTTTGTATCATGAGGTCACTTTAATATGACAGGACAGTAAAAGGGAGATAGAACTGATTAAGACAGAAACCACAGGAATGGCAGGTATAAGTGCTATGTGAAGGCTCCTAGGTGTGCTGGTTAGTTTGATGCTATTTATTTTGGTTTTGGTCAACTTGACACTAGCCAGGGTCAGCTGGGAAAAGGGAACCTCAGAGGGGCATTATCTCGATTGATGATTGACGTGGGACGGCCTGACCCACTATGGATGGTGCCACCCCATAGGCAGATGGTCCTCTATTATTTAAGAAAGCAAACCAAGCAAGCCACAGAGAACAAGCCATATGTTGCATTTCTCCATGGCTTCAGTGTCAGTTCCTGCCTCCAGGGTCCTGCTTTAATTGAGATTCTACTTAGGTCTCCCCTGATAATAAACTGCAAAGTATAAGATAAACTAAGACCTCTTTTCCCCATGTTGCTTATGGTCATGGTGTTTATCATGGGAATAGAAAGCAAACTAACATACCATGTGTGAACCAAGTCAGCTATGGGCAGGAACTCAGTGTTGTTCAAGAAATCTAGAAAGCCAGTGCCATAGTGACAACCCAAGGTAGTCATCCCATACACAAGATTATAAAGCCTGGGCCCAGTACCTGGATTTCTTCACGTATGCCTCCCTAACTGTTTGATTTTAATCAAGTTTCTTAAAACCTTGAACCTCTGTATCTTCAAGCTTAAAGTAAGAATGATGATATTGGATAATAAGAATATATTTACAGAATAAAGCAAATATATGGAAGGGGAATTTAACTAAGAAGAACATTGTCATTGGCTTAAAACCAGAATGTAGTCGGACATTTTTCTGTCCCACCCAGCCAGTCCTGCAGCTGCTTATGTAATGATTATTCAAGGGCTTAATTATATAGTCAAGTTAATTATATAAGGCAAGTTACTATAATAACTTGACCTTGACCTTTTGAAGCTTGATTTTAGAATCACAAGCTTTTTTCTCTGCAAACAGCACATCTAGGGCTATAATATGGAAAAATAAGGACCACTGCAAGGCTCTTCATTCATACACAAGACTGTAATGACTAGGCAGAACAATACAATGTCTTGGCAGTATAGTGCTTCCCTGGTGTTCACAAGGCCCTGAGTTTGATCTCTAGCATTGAAGAAAAGAAGAAAGGATTGCTGAAAACTTTAAAATAAAAGCAAACTATAATAAAATATTCTAGAATCATATTTTGAAATTGCATTTGTACATAGATACTGTGTTGGTTACAGCTATTTGTGCCCAGATCGCATTTCAAGACTAATCAAGGTGCTCCTAGCAATATCGTCTTAACTAGCTTGAATTGATTTCAACAGAAGCCAGGAAAGTCAGTGTGACAGCACAGCATGAAGTCACCCTGACTGATCTTTGCCCTTCCACTTGGGACTGCCTTATCACAGTGGTAACAAGTACTGTTGAGTCTCTGTTTTCATGATTCCCTCAGTACCATGGGACCAAAGCACGAGTAAGCTGGCCAAAGCAAACCCTCATAGCGTCCTGTGGGTGGGAACATTGGTTTTCTGATGAACCAAGATGACCATTCCCCCCGCACTCAGCCTTCTAATGAAAAAACACAGTAGCTGCATTCCAGTAGCAATCTTTGGGTGGGAAAAGCTGGTACAGATGAACACTGTTGTCTGCATTTCAATAGCATGATGTTTTCATGCTTTCTTGGTGGAACAGGCCACATCAGCCTCGGGTGAAATTTAACCCACAAGAACACCATACCTACTTCTGTCACTGTGTGCTTCTTTCTTTCACTAGACTTTCATCTTCAACCTTTATTTTATGTGTATGTGTGTTTTGCCGGCATCGTGTCTGTGCACCACATGTATACAGTACCCAAAGAGGCCAGAAGAGGGTGAATCCCCGAGGACTGAAGTTGCAGACCATTGTTGATCACTAAGTGTGTGCTGGGAATCAAACCTGCGTTCTCTGAAAGAGCAGCCAGTGTTCTTAACTGCTGAGCCATCTCTCCAAGACCTAGCTCGTGATTTCTTTGAGGAGATCATGCTGTGTGTGGTGGCATTAGCAGAAGATAGGGGATTATGGAAGGTCTAAAGACAACAGAGAACAGTTTTCAGAACTGCATCCCATTCTTACACTGGTGTCTGCCTCCTCTTACCTCTCAGAGTTGAAAATGTCAGGGAATCATTAGTCAAAGAAGGTTTGGACAGAACCTAAGACTCTGGAGCTGCCCACTGTAGCATCTGGGTTTCTTGTGGAATCTGATTTTAATGTCTCACACTCACATCACTCCAAGTCTGGCTGCAAACACATGGCTTGCACTGAAGATGACTTTGCCAGGAATCTACAGATTTTATTGTGAAATGATTCACAGCTAACATATAACACATTTGACAACCTTGTTAAAATTGTTAAACATTGATAGGTTTGTTAGAAAGTCCTCGTGTTTGGTAGAAAGAGGATTACTAAGTTTTAACAGGTGTCGGACTTTCCATTTTGACTGTTAAGAAACAGGCTGGAAATGTTTTCCCATAAAAACCTGCAGTAGTAATCTTGTCAAAAGATTTTATTGATAATATATATTCTACTTGTTTAAAAACCAGTTGGGTGAAAAACTAGAGAGATGGCTGAAAAAGTGCAATGATCAGAGTTCATATCTCTAGCACTTGTGTGAAACCTTGGTGGGCACAATGACTCATCTGTACTACCAATCCTAGAGACAGGGGATCCCTAACTATCTAGAGAGCAGTGGATCCCTTGAAAATGAAGTTACAAATGATTATGAATCATCATGTGTCTTTGGGGAACCAAAAGAGGTCCTCTGAAAGAGAGGCCAACTCCTTGAGCTGTAGGTTCAACAAGAAACCCCACCCAGTAAAAATAAAATGAAGAGTGTTAGCATTCAGATCCACTTCTTGAAGTTCTAGCCAATAAGCAGATAATAATCTGGCCCACCCAGCATCCTGACATCATTTCATGTAGAGTTCCCTTTAAGAAAAGACTCCTCCCGCTTTGTTCCTCCCACACAACTCTCTTTCTCATTCTCTGTACTCTCTCTTCCTCTTTCTCTCTTTTTCCCCTCTTTCCACCTCTTCCCTTCTTCCTCCCCCCAACAAAGCTTTTTGCATGAGTACGGCCTGTAAGATGTGTCTCTTTCCTTGGCTCCCACCCACCGTGGACTGCCACCATGTGAGGCTGTTTTCATGTCTTTGTTCCTTACCCCCAGTGGGACACCCTGGCTCAAACCCGTCAAGGGCTCTCTCCTACTGGTTCACAACATTGATGCTGTGTGACTTGGCAGCACCCTCCTAGAAATTTCTCCTGCCTATTGGCAATCTGATAAATGCTGAGAACCTCTGGAACTTTCAAAATCAGTAAGACACAAACACACATACACACACACTTCTCCCCATTTCCCATGAGTGAGGATTTGTCTTGACTCGACCATGGTTTCTTGCCTAAGTCTAAGCCCTAGTACTGAATGACCATGCATCTTGGGCTCTTCCCTCAGGTATCTGTTCCAATGTGAGAGCATGACGGTATAGGGACAGCGTGGCACCTTTGGATGATACAGTGACTAGCCTGTGCCAACATCAGTTCTCACTGACCCTCTGGCATGCTGGAGGTCAGTCAGTTGGATCTTTTTCTATCTCACTCATGGAAAATGAGCCTACCACCAAAACCTCTACTCCTTATCTTTACAACTTCTGCTAGCAATCCTCGTCCTGTCTGCCCTCCTATCCCACTTCTACCTTGCTTGATTCCTCCTTCCTTCTAGCTTCCAGCTCCCTCATGCTTTCACCCAAGACATCTCCTTCTGTTTTGTCTCTGTGCCCTCCTGT
The DNA here is from genome assembly GCA_004025045.1 of Sigmodon hispidus. NCBI lineage: Eukaryota > Metazoa > Chordata > Mammalia > Rodentia > Cricetidae > Sigmodon > Sigmodon hispidus. The sequence goes on along the minus strand of PVIH01002744.1, from coordinate 157,205 downwards.
GCCCTGCTGCTCAAATGCTGGCCACTACCACTGCCACTTGAGCTTCTCAGAGATGAGTCCCAGCTGCCACCTTCCCTGGGCCACCACTCCCACTGCCAACACTACCAAGGCTTGGTAAACCCATGGCCACATGACTTTGTTTCTGCCTGATCTTTGAACACTTGATAGTCTTCATTCCATATCTATTCCATTTGTCTTATTTAAAAAAAAGAAAGAAAGAAAGTGACCAGGCACCAGAGGGTGATCATGTGGTTAGGTACCATCTTGACTAAGGTCACTGCCATAGGGCTCCACCACTATCTTTACTAAGGGCAGTGGGAAGTCACTTCTTGTCCATGGCTCCAGCATAAGCAGGAGCCCAGCAGACCTCAGTAGGCCTTGAGCTGGGGCTTGCCTCCCAAATGCTGCCATGGCTGGTAAGGTTGAGCTGCCTTATCAATATCATCTTCTCCCTCCCTCCTGGGCTCTCGGGTATGTAGGCAAAGCAGACTGCTCCTCTGGCCCCAGAGGATCCACCATCCCAGTCTGCCTCTCAAGCCACCCCATCCCATGCTTGTGGGCAAGTCTTCTCCCATTCCAGGTAGGATGGCAACACTAAAATCCCTGGAAGGTTCTGAAAAAGTTTTCTTTAAAAAAATGTTTTCTCATATATTCATAAATTTTGTTACAAGCATGGACCTAAAACACAAATGGTTAGATAGTTTTTCTGTTCCTGTTGCCAGCAGCCAGGTACCACCTATTGCTGTCATGGCTACATTTATGGTCAGGGCTCAGAATTTATCTCTGAGATGTGGTCACTAGAGGCAGGATAGCACAAATTCAAGTGTCTTTTCGATATAAATAATATTATTATTCTTCTATGCTGTTCTTTCTTACTAATAATAATAAAGCTGGCTCTGGAGTTGGACTATGGGTCTTCCTTTGCTAAACGCAGTCATGCTTATTTAAAAGTGTCCTCTGTGTTACTCTGTCCATCTGAGCCTCTGGCCCAGCGACAGGGGAAAGAAAGCAAAGCAGAGCAGCCCTGATAGCAAGCTGGGGGATTGTTTGTGCTATTGTAGCTGCTTATGCCATGTTTTCTCCCTCTTAAAACAAAAAGAAGGTACTTTACTTTTGATATTTTAGGAAGACATTTGAGAGATTTTAAACCTTTTCTTAAAAACAGTTTTACAGAACTAAGGAAGACATTTGAGAGATTTTAAACCTTTTCTTAAAAACAGTTTTACAGAACTAAACAAAGGGCTGAGCTACTGGTCCAGCTGCAGAGAGAGAGGAGAGATTACATGAGGCAAGGTAACAGGATCATGATGGGGAGATCCATGGAGTAGGCTGTCCTGTGCTGTTGGGAGCTGCAGACTCTGAAATAACAGCTGAAGAAACTTCATGGAACAGATCTGGACCCCCTGACAGTCAAAAGGCATGGGCAGTTTCTGGAGCCTCTTACAATCGAACCAGAGTTTATCCCGGGTCCATGAACTGGCTCCTCCAAGCCCATATCTAGCAGGAAAAGGCTGATGTGGACCATTCAAACAACATGGTAGTTCATTGTCTCTACAGCTGGGTCAGATAACACATGCTTTTGACAAATGTCCCTAAATTCCCTCTTTACCTTTGACTACCCTTTCAGCCTTCCTGGGACCCTGACCACCTATACCCCATTTTTGGCTTGAAGCAATTGTAGAAAAGAGTATATATTATCTGCCCCTAAAACAAGATAAACTAAACATGCAGGTTCCATAGGAAAGTGACCTCTAAACTTTGGCAAAACAAGTCAAGATGGTCCTTCAGGTTCCTGCTTTACAAAAAAAATTGCCAGACATCCTTCTGGACACAAAAAATAGTGACTAACAGACTGTGCCAGATTTCCTGCATCACTAAAATATATGCCAGAGACTTAGCCTATAGGCTAAAGATAGATGCCCTAGCATTACAAAAAAACTTTGGGTGACTGTCCAGGCAGACAGATGTCATCTCTGTCATTTTCTAGACTATAGAAGTTGCTTACATTTCCTGTTTATTTAGATAATATTATATCCTTCTGTGGTCTTTGATGTGGTTAAAGGTTTAATAATTATAGATACAGTTTTTTTAGTTTAAAAGATTTATTAGATATAAAACTTTAGACTCACAATGATAAGGTAGATAATAAAATATTCTCTTTAATTTTGTGAATACAAATAGACTAGATATTGTGACTGTAATTCCTGCTTGAGAGGTGTTCTGTTGTAATTTTGCTATATGGAAATTGAAACCTTTCTTTTTGATTAGACAGAAAAGAGGAAGTGTGGTGGAATGTTCTCTGTATGCTGTAAGTAAAGGAGCTGTTTTGGTCTATGTGCAGCACCGTAGAAGTGGGTAGAGGATCAGAGGACAGGCAGGCAGGAGAAGGGCGGAGTTAGCCAGTCGCCATCCAATCCCTAGAAGAAGAGATATGTGAGGAATCCAGGTGAGCCACGGGCTGGGACACGTGGCAGATAAAACACTAAAAATGGGTTAAATTAAGATGAAAGAGCTAGCTAATAATGTGCCTGAGACATGGGCCAAACAGCATAAAGTTAATATAAGCGTCTGATTAATTTCTTTGGGGGAAAAAGCTTCCGCGGGCCAGGTCCGAACCTCCAGCCCAAATGGGCCGAGAAACCTTCTACAACAATTCACACCTAATAGACAGATAGTCCTCAAACACCTTTATAGATCTGCGAATATAGCATTTAATATAAAAGCTTTCTATGACAGAAATATATGTGAGCTTCTGGCAGCATCCTGTATCTCCTTCAAGAAGACAAATGGCCACAGAAGAAATTCTACCTGGAGGCAGGTGACAGGGCCAGCCATGCAGCTAAAAGCTGCTTTGCACCTTGGACTGCTGCTGAGATCCCTCCAGACTGTGAATAAGTAGAGCAATGGGGATTGATTCTCCCATGCTGTGACTTCAAAGTGGGTCAGTCTCCCTAAATTTCTACTCCATAGAAAAATCTGTCAGATCTTCAGGACTTGGCAGCTAAACAAGTGTGGCACGTGGAACTTGTCTCCTAATGGCCATGGAGAGAGTTGGGATCACCTGATGAAAAGCTGTCTGACTTCTGCTTATTTACTTATTCTTCTCAGATCTGTTGGTATTTGATGACCAGGATATTTAATAGTTTTACAGCTCTACCCCAGCTCCAAGGCCACAGGCATCTTGTAGCTCATCAGTAAGTTTTCTGTTAAAAAGACAGACAGGTATGCCTCATTTATAGACTCCATGATACAGGATAAACTTGTTTCAGATGTAACTTCAGAGGTTCAGAGTTTTAACACTGATAAATGCAGCTTTGATAAGCTGATAGAGCAATGACTACAAACAGTCTTGGGAGTTTGTAAATTTCTGTAGGCATTACTGGTCCCAGCTTTTAGACACAGGTTATCATTAGAGATGGTATGAAAGGGAAGTCTCCCTCTCCTCCTTCACTCAACCACTTCTAGTCAGTAAATCTCTTCTGGTTATAAAGATGTGTTTCATTGGGTTGAAACCAGGTCCTGGAAAAATGTTCATACCTTTTAACCCAAAGCCATAGCCTTTGCTATGACACCAAGATATAAATATGTCCCAGTTGTTTTACAGACATATGCTTCTGCACAGGTCCACCCCTCCTGCCAGACTTGTGCCCAAACCCTCAGGGGCACTTTAGATACATCAACAGACACTGCACCAATAGAGAACACCAGTCAGACAAATACTAACAGGTTAACTTGACCCGCATACCCACTCATAAAACTCCATTATCTCCTAATCTGTTGACACTCTTACAGGATGGATAAAGGCATTTCCCACCTCCAGAGAAACAGCAGATGTGATGGCTTTGATACTCTTGAAAAACACATCATCCCTCAATTAGCAGGCCAACTCACCAAGCTCCCTCCACTGCTGGTACCACCTCTCCAGGCTCAAGCGGGCAACTACCTACCCAGCAACTGGAACCTAGTTTTCTAAGATGTTCCAATCAAGGGCATATCTGCTCTTGTGTCTCACTTATTCACCCTTGCTTCTTCTGTACACCCAGGGCATTTCTCTGTTCCACTCTTTCTGGCAGTTATCATCTTTCCCAAGGCTAGCCCCACTCATGGGGCCAACAATAATAATTATTTTTTCTCCTAGCAATCTGCCTTCTCAGTTCCCTCAAGAGGGCTTCAGGATGACAGCTAACTGAATGCTTCTTCATTCTCACCTCCTATGGCTCCCAACTTTTCCCTCCCACTTTGCCCATTGTCAGCATGAAGCAGCCTTGAGAATTTGGTGCCCTCATCCCCCCAACTTGCTATCTACAATTCACCTTTCATAATAATCAAAGGGAAAAATGTTAGCACTCAGACCCACTTCTTGTAGTCCTGACCAATAAGCAGATAATACCCTGGCCTACCCAGTGTCCTGACATCACTATGTAAAGTTCTCTTTAAGAAAAGACTCCTCCCTTTTCCCCTTGACGTGAGGTCTTGTGTACCCCCAACCACCCACCTTCCTCTCTCTTTCTCCGTCATCCCTTCTTCCTCTCTCCAATAAAGCTTATCACATGAGCACCATATATAAGATGTGTCTCTTCCCTTGGCTCCCACCTGCCATCCTGTCTGAATGATGCCTTTTTCTCTTACTCACCAAAGGGCACCCAGGTTCAAACCCACCATTTTACAACAGAGAGTTATTGAGGAAAACACCCACTTCTGTTATCCACATGCATCCACCCCCATGTGAACACACACATATATACATGCAAAAGAAAATCAGTTGAAGGAACAAAAAACCTTAATTTTATACTAAAAGTAGTGACTTACGATACCAGATTCTAATTGCTTTCTTGTTAAATCAGCATCATTGTCATTGTGTACACATCTACACAACAGTATAACCACACCAGATTTAAAAAGCTGGCTATCATCCTGGTTACAAGGCAGCAATTAACAGTAAGCTTCATAAAGATCAAAACTTCAAGTACTTAGAAGGAAAGAAAATTAGTACCAGGCTTAGTGGTGCAATCCCAGCATTTAGGAGACCAGAAAAGACAGACCTTGAGTTTGACATCAGCCTCACTAGATAGTAAAACTCTATCTGAAGGGAGAAAGGGAAGAGGAAGAGAGAGGATAGAGATTTGAAATAAAGTTAAATGAGAAACTAACCATGCTACAGCACACTACACAGCAAAGCATGTGAGAATTTTAGGTGCAATCTCTTAGGTGCTTTCAAAATTATGTTCCCAGATAAATCCATACATGGCCTCAGAAATTGTCATTATTGAGCCAAGCTTTGTGGCACATGCCTGCACTCCAAACAGTTCAGGAGGCAGAAGCAGAAGAATCACAGGTTCACAACAGCCTTGATTACATAGTGAGATCTTGTCTGGGACTTCCAGTGCTGGAGAGGTAGAGACAGGAGGATCCCTACAGTTTGCAGGCCAGCCAGTCTAGCCAAATCATCAAGTTCCAGGCCAGTGAGAGACCCTGTCCAAAAATCAAGATGAACATCTCCTGAGGAACTACACCTAAGATTGGTTCCTTGTTTCTGTATGCATACCCACACAAATAGGAATGAATGTCATTTTGGCCTATTATGTCAAATCATCTCAGCAACTACTGCTACTCTTACTGCATAGTAGAGCATGGAGCTTGCGTTTCTCTGATGTTCATGCTAAAATAAAAATAAAGTTCAAGCCAGGCATGGTGATTTATACATAAAATCATACACTTAGGAGACTGAGGCAGGAGGATCACCATGAGTTGAAGACCTGCTGCAGAGTGAACTACAGACCCTGTCACCAAAAATAAACAAACTAAGTTTAGAGAGGCCAAAAATATACATATAGCATACAAAGAGACATAACTCTAGGCAAAGTCCTTCACATAGGAGGCCAGAGGAAGGACACTGGAAGTATGAGATTTTTACATGTGCCTTTTTAGCAAAAGTAGAAAAGGTAAAATTTTAAAGTCTAACTAATAATCCCCAGATTAGATGAAAGTTAACATAAGCAGTTAATAGGAGATGCATAAGAGATAATTTCTTTGCATTAACTCAGAAGTCTGGGCTTGCCTCTCCACTGATCACAGAGACAGAAAGTTGAGGCTAGAAAGAGTCATTTCCATTAGAAGAAACTGTCTTCAATAGAAACTGCATATGACAAAGAGGATCAACCTACTCTGATAAACATTGCCAATAAAAGAAATTGGGGAAGAACAGGGACGGATATGAGAAGAAGTTTGCTGATGACTATGTATAATTGAAAATTGAGTTCTTAGATCAAGGTTATACCCTAACAGATCACCAGGACAGATTCATACTTCATTATAAAATGTAATAATTATTACATAAAAACTGCTAGGGGAAAAGGCAAATTACCTACAAGAGTACTGATAATGAGGCTAACAGCATTTTTCTATAATTAATAATATAGGCCAAAGATATTTTCAAAATGCTGAAGGAAAATATTTGCCAAGCAAGGATTTTCTTTTTTTTTTTTTTAAAGATTTATTTATTTATTATGCATACAGTTTTACAGAAGAGGACGCCAGATCTCATCATAGATGGTTGTGAGCCACCATGTGGTTTTGCTGGGAATTGAACTCAGGTCCTCTGGAAGAACAGTCAGTGGTCTTAACCTCTGAGCCATCTCTCCAGCCCCAAGCAAGGATTTTCGTACCCAACTAAATTAACATGTAAAAATAAAGACTCCATTGAAATATCTTCAAACACAGAAAGTTTAACATCCATGAAGCTGCTGTCACAGAGCATAGTTATTACTACAAAAAAAGAGAGCTTATTTTGAGCCAAATATGAGTGATTATGACTGAGGGAATATAGATTCACATTGCCCCAAATAACATGTTCCACTGTGGAAGTAGTAACATGTACTTTTTATAGTCACAGAACAAAAAAATTCACTTTTTTTGTACAAAAAAATGTACACTTACTAAGTACACTGGTGAAGATGATAAATTTATAGCTGAGTGAGAAAATCTTTGCTATAGGTTCAGATACTAGCTATAAAATTCTTAACTTTGGGTTTGTGAAAGCCATTTGTCTCTTAAGTTTATACATTAAAAAGGTTTTACCTGATAGTTAAAAATGTTAGATTAGATAAAGTGGGTGGTAAGTTGCTATTTAGGGAACTAATAATGAGGTAAGATAATTTGACTCTTGAGCTACAACATCCCAACTTTATGAACAACCAGGAAGTTGTGAACCATGTGCAGGACCTTCCACAAAGGTAGGTGTGTTCCTTTTCCAGGGAACTTTACTTCACATAGCCTTGCCCCAAGATTATAAATGAATATACTGGGACAAGACATTGCATAAAGCCATGTATATGTCAGGACATTAAAAAGAACATAGATCAAGAGGCTGAGATAGTAGGAGATTCCATTCACTTCCATTCATTAGCAGAAATGAATGTCTGCTACAGTGGGTGAGCTAGAGGGTCTTCTGTGTCAGGAGAAGAAGGTAAAGCAATATAATGAAGCCATGGGACCAATCAAGAAGGAGGCAAAGATGAACACAGTTGACAGCTGAAGGGAGAGACTTCTCACTTTTACAGACAAAAATAGAATTGAAACTGGAGCCTTGTGGAGACTAGACAGCAGCACTGAACAGACAGAAAAAAAACAAGAAGACAAACCAAAAGGGATTCAAGAAAATCAGCAAAAGGCTGAGGTGGAGCTAAAGTGAACCTGGTAGCATCCATTCCAGATGATTCTGACAAACATGAGACTTTCTATAACTAAAAAATAAAAGATGAGCACCATGAGTATACAATGGATGAGATGAATCTGTTGTAATGAGCCAGCTATAAAATGTTTTGGCCTTTTTGATACCTAAGGCTCCTGGTGGTTACTTTCTGGGGATAAGATCCTGCCCCTTCTCAGCTACCTCTACCCTCCCTGGGAATCAGAACATCCTTGAAGCTCCCAGCAAGGCAGCACACAGTCAGCTCTCTGTTTCTTCTCCCCCACTATTCCTACCACCCATCCTCCCTCCAATAACTTCTGTCCAGTATGTGTAACAGCTGGTGGAATCTGCAGATGCAAAGTCTATTCTACTTACAGAAGCATAGCACGGATTTAACACTAAACAAATGAAACTAACTTACATTTAAAATGCTGAAGAAAAGCAGAGAGATTGATCAAATATGTGATTAAGTTCAGTTTATGTCCATTAAAATGACTACAATTTCATGTTTACCAAACTTTGAGCAATAAAGACAAGGCAAAGAGGTCTCTTGATGATTACAGTAATGTGAATACCAAATATTACATTATATATAGCTAAAGCGCAGGGCTCAGAATCTAAGACAAATAGCAAACAGATAAAAACATGGTTTTTAGACTACAAAACAGTGAAGGGAGGAAAGACCAGAGTGTAGAAAATATCTAACAGAAGACAAAAATATAGAATGGAGCTGAAGAAAATGTAGCAGAGAAAACTGTAGTGATCAGCTCACATACAATTGCCCAGAGAATGCATGTGAGACAATTTATTTAAGGGGCTGGAAAGATTCAGAGCACTGGCTGCTCCTCCAGAGAACCTGCTGTCCATTCAGTTCCCAGCACCCACATGGCAGCTTACAGCTGTCGTTGACTTCAGTTCCAGCAGATCCCACACCCTCACACAGACACACATACATGCAAAATACCAATGCACATAAAATAAAATAACTAAAAATGAAGGCAAAATATTTTTAAGATTTTTTAAGACAGTTTATTTAAATAAAAGTATCAGATGGAGAAGTAACATCTTCAGAGGGGAGGTATAAAGGAAAGTGGGGAACGTGTCTATGGAAAACAACCACAATTGTAGAGAATTTTTTTTTAATTTCTTCCATTCAAATATAATTACTAAGCAGGTGGTGATGTACACTTTTAATTCCAGCACTCAAAAGGCAAAGGCAAGAGAATCTCTGTGAGTTAGAGGCCAGCCTGGCTCTAAGACAGCAAGGGCTACAAAGAGAAACCCTATGTTGAAAAAACAAGCAAAATACAATAAATTCCAAATCTAAAATGATTTTATAGCAAATCATAAATTCATAAAGTTTGCTAAATAAGAAACAGAATTTGCATAAACAAAAAATAATCAGGCAATAAGTTTGTAACCAAAAGCTGACCCACTTCCATTCCAATTGCAACCCAGAAAGATTTAGAGACAAGCTTTGCAAAAACTTTAAAGGAGCAACAATTATTTTATACACACACACATATGTATAATTGTGTCATATATACTTATATATGGGTATATATACATTTATAAATATAGGTGTATATATATATATAATACAAATGATTTTTAAAAAAACAGAATGGTCATGTATGGTAACACATACCAGTATTAGTATTTGGTAGGCAGAGTATGGTGATTTGAATAAGTATGGCCCCATAAACTCATGTGTTTGGATGCTTGGTCCATAGGAAGTGGCACTATTAGGAGATGTGGCCCTCTTAGAATAGGCATGACCTTCTTGAAGGAAATATGTCACTCTGGAGGAAGGTTTTAAGGTCTTATATGCTCAAGCTATGCCCGGTGTGGTACACAGTCTTCTTCTGCTGCCTGGGGATCAAGATGTAGAACTCTCAGGAGCTTCTCCAGGACCATGTCTGCCTGCATGCTGTCATGCTTCTAACCATGATGTTAGATCATGGACTAGATAGATCTCTGAAACTGTAAGCCAGCCCTAATTAAATGTTTTCCTTTATTAGAGCTGTCATAGTCATGGTGTCTCTTCACAGCAATAGATACTCTAACTATGACAAAGAGGCAAGACAATCAGGGGATCAAATCCAACCTTCCCATGTAGTGATTTGGGGGCCAGCTTAGGCTACATGAGATAACTTCTTTAAAAATCAAACAAAAGAAAACAAAACAAATACTCAACTTCACCAAGGATAGAAAAAGAACGTGTGACTACAAAAGCAACATTTCTAAATAACTGACACTGTGTGAGTGCTAGTGCGAGCACAGGTTAACCTGACATAATCTGGGGTCACCTAGAGAAGAACCTATGGGTGAAATTGTTTTAGTTATAATAATCCTAAGTAAAGAAAAAATCTAACCACTGTGTGTGGCACTATTCCCTGACTGACATCCTGGTCAGAAAAAGATGGAGAACTAGCAAGCAAGTTTCACTACTTTCTTCTTCTGACAACAGACACTATGTAACCATCTGCACAGTGACTAAGTCCTTTCTTCCTTAGGTTGCTTTTGTCAGAGTGTTTTATCACATCCACAGGAAAAGAAACATATCTGCTATGTCACTATATTGGGGAAGGGATATAATAATGTTGGGAAAGATGCATTAAAAGTGAATCAGTAAAATTAAGCACTAATACATTATTTTTAAAAAGAAAACTTAATTTGACAAAAAAGTAACCAAAATACTTCATAGTGGACAGTATAGTTCATAGTGAAAAATCAAAGCATTGTCATCAAGGTCAGGATCAAGATAATAATGTCTGTCATTATTGCCTCAATTAAGCAATTCACTCAAGGTCATAGCCAGTGTAGTAAGACCAGAAAAGTAAGTAAGAAATATGAGAAGTGAAAGAGAATAATCTAAGATTGTTTTTGGTCAAGATGTTATAGCCTCAGACTGAATAGGCTAGATTATGTCATAAGCAATTCTCAAACCTCAGAGACTTAGCCCTGAAATTTTTTCACATACACCAAGTCTGCTGGTGACCCAGGCTGTGTTGAAAGTGAATGACCTTCACATGCTGGCTTATTATTTTATGCTATTTTGATTTTTTTACATAAAATTTGTAGCAATGTGTGATTATGCCAAGAAAGCAATGGCAACTGGGAAAACCAAACATCTTCAAGAAGATGTCTTAGCACAGATCAGTTCACCTCCATTTGTATCAGTCAGGAAAATCAAATGGCCATGCTAACTCCGAAAGGCTGGAGAATCTGTGTGGTGATTTGAATATAAATGGCTCCATGAACACATGTATGGGAATACTTAGCCCATACAGAATGGCATTATTAAAAGATGTGGCCTTATTGGAAGAAGTGTGTCACTGTGCGAGTGGGCTCTGATGTCTTACACTCAAGCTACAACCAGTTTGGCACACAGTCTCCTGCTGCCTGCAGGTCAGGATATAGAACTCTCAGCTTCTTCTCCAGCACCATGTCTGCCCGCATGCCTCCATGTTTTCCACTACGATGATCATGGACTAAAGCTCTGAAACTGTAAGTCAGCCCCACTTAAATATCTTTCTTTATGGGGCTGGAGAGCACCATCTGCTCAGCGGTTAAGAGCACCGTCTGCTCTTCCAGAGGACCCAGGTTCGATTCCCAGCACCTACATGGCAGCTAACAACTGTCTGTAGTTCCAATTCCAGGCAAACACCAAGGCAAATAAATAAATAAATAAAGTTTTTTTTAAAAAAAAAAATCTTTCTTTATAAGAGTTTCCATGGTCATGGTATCTCTTCACAGCAATAAAACCTGAACTAAGTCAGAACTTAGTACCAGGGATGATACTGCAAAGGTAGGTCTGACCTTGTTTTTGTTTGAAAAAAATATGAACCTTGGGACTGTGGATTAGAAAAGGAGTTAGGGGACTGGAGAAATGGCTCAGTGGTTAAGAGCACCGTCTGCTCTTCCAGAGGACCCGGGTTCGATTCCCAGCACCCACATGGCAGATAACAACTGTCTGTAGTTCCAGTTCCAGGCAAACACCAAGGCAAATAAATAAATAAATAAAGTTAAAAAAAAAAGAAAGAAAAGAAAAGGAGTTAGATGCTTTAAGGGAGGCTTAATGGGCCATCCTAGTGGGAACATGAAAGTCAGTGGGGCCGAGAGGTTTCAGAAGACAATGTTAGTATGTGGCCTGTCAACTGTTCTTCTGATAGTTTGGTAAAGAATGTGGCTGCTTTTGCCCTCATCTGGAAAGTTTGTGTGAGGCTAAAGTAAAGAGTTTTGGTTTAATTCTATTGGCAGAGAAAAATATCAAAACAGTCCAGTATTGACTCTGTCATGTGGTTAGTAATGGTCACTCTTATAAAGATCTATAATAAAAGAAGCAAGCTGAGCATTCAAAAACACAAAATGTACAATTTGAGGAGGAAAGGGCACCAGAAAGCATAGTGGAGCTAAGTCCTGTGTTCAAGGAGATAAACAGATTAAAGGAAAGCCTGGGGTTAAATGGAATAAAAGGCGTAGTGACCTCAGGATAAGCCTCCACCCAACTAAACTTACATCTTGTGAAAAGGAACTAAAAAACATCTTGGGTCCAGGTGTGGAGGTTCAAGCCTTTAATCTCAGAGAACGGGAGGCAGAGGTGGGCAGATCTCTGAGTTCAAGGCTGGCCTGGTCTATAGAGAAAGTTCCAGAGCAACCAAGCTTAGGCAGGAAAGGATAAAATTGAAAACAGAGAGCTGGTAAAGATGAATTAAACAAGGGGTCATGCTCCAGCCCCAGCAAGCAGCAGAGCTTGGCAGCTTCAGCCACGTGGTTCTGAGTTTAGAGTTAATAATAGGAGAAGGGGATTACAGAATCTCCCTCAGTGTCTAAGAAAAGCCACCGAGGACAAGCATGTGTCAGGGGTGTCCCTTCATGGAAGCCCAAAGAGAACATTGCATGAAGCTATGAAGGTGAAGCCTGGATTGTCTTGGAGGTCTTTAGATGTAAGAGATGCCAGAGCTGTGGGATACCTACTGAGGAGAGCTGGGAACAGGGAGTGGAACCAGCCCAAGAGAGAGAGGTATGTTGTAGTCAAGTGCTTTGACATCAGACATGGAGATGCAGAGTTTGGAGTTTGCTCAGCTGGTTATGGGTCTTTCTTTGGTCCAGAATTTCCTCACTATGCTCCCTTCCCTACCTTTTAGAAAGATAACCAATATCCTGAGCCATTATATATTGAAATTTTATGATCTGTTTTCTGATTTTGATTTTATAGGGGACTACAGTTAAGAGACTGCATGAATCTCAGAAGAGACTTTAAACTTTGGACTTTTAAACATTGTTGAGACTGTAATATATTATAGGAACTTTTGAAGTTGAACTAAATGCATTTTGCACTGTTATGGCTACCAGCATAGGGATATTCCACTGCATGGGGGCCAGGGCATGAAATGTGGTGTTTTGATTAGGTATGACCCCACAGACTCATTTGTTTCAATGCTTGGCCAGTAGGCAGTGGCACAATTAGGAAGAGCTGCTTTGCTGGAATAGGTGTGGCCCTTTTAGAGGACGTGTTTCACTGCAAAAGAGGGTGTTGAGGTCTTAAATGTTCAACCTACACCCAGCATGGCACACAGTCTCCTTTTACTACCTGCAAATCAAGATGTAGAACTCTCTCAGCTCCTTCTCCAGTACCATATCTGCCTGCATGTCACCATGCTACTAACCATGATGCTAATGGACAAAACCTTTGAAACTGTAAGGTTTTCTTTTTTATAAGAGTTGTCATGGTCATGATGTCTCTTCACAGCAAAAAAAAAAAAAAAAAAAAATTCTAACAAGACAAGCTATATCCTTCTCTCTGTATTCATAATCAAAATATCTACTATGACTAACTGCATTAAAACATGCAAGACAGGAGCTGGAGAGATGCCCCAGTAGTTGAGAGCACTTGCTGCTCTTTCAGAGTACCAAAGATCAGTTCCTAGTTGCCATTTAGGCAAATTACAATTCTCTGTAATTCCAGTTCCAAGGGATCCGATGCCTTCTTCTAGCCCCCATAGTAGTGAACATACATGGGGTATATTCACAAAGACACAAAATATAGTAATAATGTTTAATATAAAAATATCTTATATATGAACACTAAAACCAATAGGAATATAACTAGGTTATTAAGCCTTTATAGTGTTTTTTTTTTCCTATTTTGGTTTTTCAAAACAAGGTTTCCCTGTGTAGCCCTGGCTGTCCTGGAATTCACTCTGTAGACCAGGCTAGTCTTGAACTCAGAGCTCCACCTGTTTCTGCCCTGAATGCTGGGATTAAAGGTGTGCCAGCTCCTTTACACTATCATTAATAATAATTCATAACTTTATTCTAATAATAAGAGATATCAGAAAAGCTCAAACTGGGGGCTGGAGAGATGGCTCAGAGGTTAAGAGCACTGACTGTTCTTCTAGAGGACCTGAGTTCAATTCCCAGCAACCACATGTAGCTCACAACCATCTATGATAACATCTGGTACACTCTTCTGTATACTGTATACATAATAAATAGATCTTAAAAAAAACCTCAAACTGAAGGATTTCATCCTGACACTTCCCAGTATGATAAACTCATGAGAGACTAAGACACTGTTACAGAGTGAATAGGGGAACGGGGAGATGAAAACCAAGTACAACATGAGGTACTGGGTGTGATCCCAGGACACGGTGAAATCAGCAAGAACACTGAAAAATGCAAACAGTCTGGAAATTAAGCATATTGAGCCAGGTTTGGTGGTGTATGCCTCTTAACCCCAGCACTGAGGGGACTGAGACAGAAAGGTCAAGATTTGAGGTCAGCCTCAGCTATACTATAAGACTCTGTCTGAAAAAATCACCCTGAAATAATAATATAAATGAATAAATATGTTGTATTTGCTCTGAAACCAACAAATAACATCCTGACAGAACAACAATCTTGAAAATTGATATGATTTTTAACTCAACTTGACAAGTGAACTTGAAATTCATATAGAGAACCAAAACTGACCAGATCATTACAAATAAAAACAGAGGGAAACCCAGTGCCTTCGAGTCCTGCCATTCACTCATTATTAAGTCAAGGCTATATCTGTAGGCAAAAGTTTCTGTCCCATTCCTCAACTCCTAAATGCCCAGCAGACACTTCCCAAATAATTGACTTGGAGGCTTATTATTACTTATAAATGCTCAGCCGTTAGCTCTGTCTTATTACTAACTAGCTTTCACACTGAAATTAACCCATAACTTTTATCTATGCTTAGCCACGTGGCTTGGTACCTTTTCTCAGTGCAGCATCCTCATCTTGCCTCCTCTGTGTCTAGCTAGTCACTCCTTAGGATGTCCTTCTGTATACTGAGAATATGTGTTGCTTTTATTGGCTGGTAAATAAAGTTGCTTTGGCCTATGGCAAAGCAGGGGTCAGGTGGGAAATCTAAGCAGAGAGACAGAAGAATAAAGTTGAAGTTGAGAGAGATGCTAGCAGCCCCCAGAGGAGAAAGTTGTCAGAGAATCACCAGTAAGCTGTGGGCCATATGATGACACAGAGATTATTAGAAATGGGTTAATTTATATGTAAGAGCTAGCTAGCAATAAGCCTGAGCCATTAAGCCTCTGAGTAATTATTTTTTAAGTGGTTGTGTGACCAGGCGGGATGCAGAAAAGCCTCCAGCTACACTTATTGGTGAGGTACAGGCAAAGAGACTAATGCTATGAACGAAATGGTACTTTTTCAAACAGTTATATTACAGTTCTGACCCCAGTATAGTAGAGCCTTCAGGCTATAATTAAGGCTAGGTGATGAGACCCCAGGGTGGGGCCCTAATTCAGGTGATTTATTCAAGGAGGAAGAAAGAGAAATGTCAGGCCTTTTATAAAGACGGAAAATGGAAGTCTACAACTGGAAGAGAGACCTCACCAGGAGTCAGTCATCTCAGGACTTTGACCAAGACTTATTTGATCTCCGCAAGTTTCTACTGCCTAACTTACCTGGACTAATATATCTATACAGCAGACCAAATCAATAAAAACAGAATAAAGTCATGTAGTGGGATTATGCTGGTAATGTAAATATTTGTCCCACCTATGGGTTTAATAAAAAGCTGATTGTCCAAAGGCAAACAGGAATTGTGGGCAGGGCTACAAGGCTAAGAAAATTTAGGAACATCTCAGAGCAGACAGAGATGCCAGACAGACTCCAGACACAGACTTCAGGCATAGATGCCAAAGTCGCTGGAGCTGCCAGGAGATGCAGAGGAAACGCTGCTCTGAGAAAAGGTACCGAGTCGCACAGTTGAACTAGATGGGTTAGATTGAGAGCAAGCGCTAGCAAGTTATATGCCTAGGCCCCAGGTCAATCAGCATAAAAATAATATATGGGGGCTGGAGAGATGGCTGGTTAAGAGCACCATCTGCTCTTCCAGAGGACCCGGGTTCAATTCCCAGCACCCACATGGCAGCTAACAATTGTCTGTAGTTCCAGTTCCAGGCAAACACCAAGGCAAATAAATAAATAAATAAAGTTTTAAAAAATAATAATAATAATATATGCCTGTGTGTGATTATTTGAGGCAAAGTGGGGCCAAGAGTGTGCCGCAAATTCCGGGACAGAACCATTTACAACAAATGGCTGCCCAACATGGGTGATATACACCCACATAAAAATTGAGAAAAATTAAAATTCTATTCCAGAGCACAGAAATGGAGCAAAAAGAGACTTCCAAATTGTATCTTTGAAGTGGGTCATAGTACAGAGATGCAGAGATGTTCAGGTTTGAATGTCAAAATTGCGGGTCTGGGGGGGGTGGCTGGAGAGATGGCTCAGAGGTTAAGAGCACTGACTGTTCTTTCAGAGGTCCTGAGTTCAATTCCCAGCAACCACATGGTGGCTCACAACTATCTATAATGACATCTGGTGCCCTCTTCTGTATACAGTATACATAATAAATAAATAAATCTTAAAAAAAAAAAAAAGAAAGAAAAAGTTTAAGAAAAAAACTGCCGCATCTGAGGCATGCAGCTTTATTAAACCAAGGCTGGTTCCTTAAGTCTCACCAAAGACTTGGAATAAGAAACAAGCTGCTTAGAGTAGATTTAAGGTTTCTGTTCTCTCAGGCAAAAGGGAACAGAGTAGAAGATTGATTCTTACTAGTGACAGCGTTTTCTTGGATCAGCTCTGTTTGCTGGAGGCAAGCAGAGGTGTGGCTTTTTAAAGTGAGACTTCCCTGATTTAGCCTTAGAGGCAAAACACTTGTCTTTTAAGAGGCCCTGCTGCCAAATACTTAAATGGAATTAATGAGCAGCAGATGGCAGTGCTTTACTTGGTGATTATATGAACCCTAACATTCCCCAGAGTGGAAATTTTGTCTGATAATTACCTAAAAAGCTAAACTTCAGTTAGACTAGGAGGTGAGTAGAGCCAGGCAGCCCCCTAATGATGCCTTTAATCCTTAGTCACACCTTAGCAGAGTGAGGGTGTGGTCAGAAAGAGAGAAAACAGGGTAGAGGATTAAAGGTGTGGACAAAACCGGGAAGTTACATGCCTGAGCCCTAGGTCAATCAGCGTAAAAATAACAGAAGCCTTTGTATGATTCTGTGACTCTGTGGGACAGCAAAAGTGCGGGTCTGCCGGGCCAAACCTCGAGGCCAGGCCTGGAAAGCCCAGGTCAGGACCATTTACAACAAATTCAGAAATATATTTACACATTTATAAAGAAGTAGCAGCAGTAAATGTCACCAGGGAAACACCTGACTATGAAACTCAAACCCGAGAACACTGGCTATTCAGGTGGAAAAATCACATTAGAGTCCTGAAGTCACAGCTGATCAAAATCAAATGCAAAGCAGGTTAAAACCCAAATAGTTTTCTCAAAACACTTTTACAACTTTTATTAAAAAATATATATATATATATATGCAGAGTGTCTTCAAGGGCAGCATGGAAAGGTTCTATTCAGATAAAACACAAACTTTAGATTTAAAAAAATAAAAAACTGATGAATTTGATCAAATTAAAAAATGAGAATCTGTGGTTAGATAGAACGGGACAGTACAAGCCTCAAATGAGAAAGAAGTGTTCACAGTGTAAATGAAGGCTCTGAAAAGGCCCTGCAACCATTAGGAAAGAGACATGAAAAATGAACAGAAGGTACAAACAGATCACTCACAGAAGAATAATCCCAAGTGTTAGACAGACAAACAGACTTTCATAATATGAATGTGAAATGTACCCATGGGCTTGTGTGAATAAATTGTTGGTCCTCAGCTTCTGGCCCTATCATGGGGAGGCAATGGTGTGGAAGCATGGCTGGGTTAGGTGGGGGCGGGCCTCCTTCTTGCCTCAGCTCTACACCACCTGGTTGGTGTGATTTGATGAGTCACCTCATCTTCCTGATGCCAGAGAGAAGAGTTAGTTGGCCCTGACTCCATGTTGTCTCTGCTGTAATGGACTGTACCTTCTACAGTGTGATCTCAGGCTAATCCTTCCTCTCAAGTTGCTTCTGCCTTCTCAAGTATGTGGTCACAATGACAAAGAGACAGAGATAGATTAATGATAGATAAGTAGATAGATGATAGATAGATAGAAGATAAATGGATGATGATGATAGATAAATGATAGATTATAAATAGATATATGGTAGATAATAGAGAAATTATGTGGTTATAAATCAAAGATAGATTACCAATAGATAATAGAGATACCAAAAAGATATACAACAAAAGTTAGCTAAATTATATAGATTATAAATAGAAGGTAAATGATAGATTGATGAAAACATACATGATAGGCTACTAATAGGTGATAGACATGAACAGATGATAGGTAGATTACAAACTGATTGATAGATATACCAGATAGATATCAGATGATAGATAAATGATACATATCATGAATAGAAAATAGACAAGTGATAGATACATAGTTGATAGAAGACTAATAGGTGATAGATGGATAGATGATAGACAAGAAAATATAAATGATACAAAGACAGGTGAAAGATGGATATATCAATCAATAGATGGTGAGAGACTGATAAATAAAGAAGAGACAGGAAAACCATAGACAAAAACCTTTATATAAATGAAACACAGCCAGCTGTGTTTGAATCAAGTAAACACATCTTTTACCTTTTCCTCTTCCTCTTCCTTGGTTTTTTGAGACAGGGTTTCCCTGTGTAGCCCTGACTATCTTGGAACTTGCTCTATAGACCAGGCTGGCTTCGAACTCACAGAGATCTGCCAGTCTGTGCTTCCTGGATGTTGGGATTAAAGATGTGCACCACCACCACCCCGTTTAGGTAAATGCATCTTAAAGCAATGAGACTGAGTTACTACTTCTCCTATTAATACAAATGTAAAGTTCCGGTGAGTCTAAGTGTTGGCAAAGCTGTGGGGAACCAGGCACCGAACCATATGGTTAGTGGGAGTGGGAGTTAGTGCAGCCCTTACTCTCTCAAATAGCATTCTTCAGGATCTAGGACTGAGGGAGATGCATATGCCTTGAAAGTCAGTTCTGCTCATACAGACAGATCCCTAATTTACAGGAAAACACACAGTTGTACAAGAGGAGACAGACCAGGAATGCATACCACTATGTTTTATATAAAAATGTAAAACATCTAACTATCCAACAATAGTGATGAAAATGCAGAATTTAGTGCTGCACCTTAATACCAGCACATTTCAAAAGCATAATGATAGTGATGTGAGATGCAGGCTCATATGTGGAGATATGAACACACACAGGAAAATAAAGAAGGGTCCAGAACAGTGAGAAAGAATAGAAGGTGGGAAGATGGATGAAAGGTAACGTTTTATGACCAGTTCAGTTTTTACTACGTCACTTTATAATAAATCACAAGCAGGTGCCACCAATGTAACAGGGACATGCTCACACATAACTTGTCTGCTGCTCTCTGACTTTTGTACATGCTTGAAATAGTTCAGGCATATAGAAAATATAAATTTGATTCCTACCTGACCTGAGTAGACTTGGGAAAATATGTTTTGGTAAAATAGCGTGAAAAACAATCTGCCAGTCATGATTATTGACACTGCCCAATGGCCTCTCCCCTCTTTCCATAGCCTGGGACAACAAAGAAGTAGATTGTGATACTAAGGGCTCCACTCAAGTTCTAAGAAGAATGCAAATAAAATCCATATGAGAGGGAAGCAATAACGAATAGTCATCGTAACTTGTTACCTACAGAGGCAGCCAACCAAAATGGTGACCCTGCCCTTGTTAAACAAGAGTGGGAGCCCAGCTATTCTAGAAGAAAGAACTCTCAGAAGCAGGTCAGAGGTGAGCCTGATAAATGTACTGCTCCCCAGAGAAATTGGGAATACTCAGTCAGCAAAACACAGCGAACATAGGAAATGACAAGAGACCCAGGAGATTAAAAGAGGGACTTGCAGGGTTGGTAATTAAAACACCCTGAGGGAACAAAGAAATGAGGTCTCACAAGAAAGAATAGGCAGCTTTGAACAGTGACACTGGAAAGGGACTTGAGACGCAGAGAATCACAAGTGACGTGGAAGAGAGTCCAAACTTGAGTCAGCACACTCGTCGCAGTACCCCAAACTCCATCCTCTATTTTTGCCATTCTACTGTACCCCAAAATATATGTTTCATACTAACTGACAATTATTATTAAAAACCAAGTTATTTTACAATTTGGGAAGCTTTTTTTTATTTCTTTCCAGACTCAAGCAAAATTCTACAGCGGGCTTAGAATATGAGACAAATGATGGTTACAATAACCATTGTTGTTAGTGCCACAAGGAAAGATGGAACCATATAGTCCTTATATGGTTATATTCAGAGAAATAATATTTTCAGCCGCTATGGTGTCAGTGGAGAGCACTGAGGCTTGAGGCGATCTGCCTCTGTCTCTCTGCTGTCTCTCTATGAGTACATAGGAAATAAAGGAGTGATCAACTACATTTTTAGCCCAGTTTGGTCCCAAATGACTACTAGCTCTTATTGAGGATGTGAGATGATGGCCAAAATCATATATAAAAAGTCTGGTTGATATCTTAACCAAGTGAATATCATTACATAATATTCTGAACCCTTGATCTTGGTTTTCAACTCAATATCATTATTTGTTTTGTTGGGTTCAAAAGAAACTAGGGACAATGGCTATCTGTAATGCCTAGTAGCATACCAAAGCACAAGCCACCTCTAAGCTCACTCAGTTCCTGTGGCTCCTCTCAACCCTTCTAACCCTGCCCCCTAACCTCTAAAGCTCTCCAGCTCAGACCCTGCCATTTCATCCATGTGCTCTTATCTCTCTTTCTCTCTCTCTCTCTCTCTCTCTCTCTCTCTCTCTCTCTCTCTCTCTCTCTCTCTCTCTTCTCACCTCACTCTCCTTTTCCTCTTAAATCCCAGTCTACTGGTCATGTTTAGTCTATTATTTTCTGACCCTGCTCTGAACTCTTCCAGACACCTCTGGCTGTACTGTCTCCTCATATCTACAATAAAAACCTTCCCCTCAGCCATACCTTGGAGCAGTCATGTCCTCACTTTATATAATTTTGTCAAAAGCTCTGCTATTATCTTGCCATAGTCTGCAGGTTCTTTCCCTACTCAGTACAGTTTACAAATGGCTAACCAGCTCTGAGAGCCACCTGGAAATTTCACTTATGGCCAATGACTAGCACAGGTCAGCTTAGACACCAAAGGACGCTTCTTCTTTCCCAGAGCAAGAGAGTGCTCTGGATGATGACTCAATCAGAAAGAGTTATAAGGAGTGTGACATGCACACTGAAGTTTGTCCTGGGTGTGGGGCAGATTTCCTCTTTCTCTCCCTAATTTGGACATGCTCCGATTCTTCTCAGCATAGGTCGGTGTGTTTTTAATCACTATATTGAAATTATAATGAGCCTGGGTTCATCAGGTATGTCAACATGGCATTTAGACCAGATAGATCTGGTCTGTAACATTACCACCTGACTCTCCCCTAGCTTGGCAGTTGGAAATACAAACTAACTCAATAACATGCCATACAACCAGCAGGACATCTGGTCATCAGTTGTTTCAGGGTTCAATCTGGTGACATTTAATCTCATGATCCTGGTTTTAAACTGAGAATTATGTGACTTCACCAAAACTTCTATCATCTATCTTACCCACCCTTTTACTTTGTAGCTTCAGACATGGGCTCAGATAATTCCCTCTTACAGAAGCAAAGGAAAAATGTTGTCCAAACCTACAGGAGGCCAGCCACAAAGCCTGATGGAGTGCAGTCCCCAAGCCTAGCCAGAAGATAGCCTGAAATCAGGAAAGTGGACAGATCCCTTTCCAGTCATCTACTTCCCTGATGACAGGGAAGTAAGCAGAAACAAGCAGTAAGGATCAGGAGAAACACCAACTATGTGTAGTGGAGGTCACTCCCCACCTCCCGTCCCACCCTCCTCACCTCCCAACCCTACCCCAGCCCCTACACACACACACACACACACACACACACACACACACACACACACACACACACACTCAGCTCACCCAACCCAGGATGGGGCAGGGACAATGCAGTGAGCTCTTGACAGCTGATACTCAAGAGTCCAGGAAAGAACAGGTGGGTAAGTTCTGTCAGGTTCAAGAAAAGATCACATCCTAGTCAGTCAGTTCACTTACCTGGGGAGAAAAGATACCAGGCATCTGTTCAAGGCCACAGGAACTATGAGTAGCACTCAGGAACAGGTCTACTCCTGACAGAAAACCCAGAAAAATAAGATCTGGTGCCCAGTTAAGCAGCAAACAGGACAGACAGTAAGTTCCTGAACTCAGGAACTTTCCAAGGCCATGCGCAGGAAAGCAGAGACTGGAAGCCCTTTTAGTCCTCTGTGCGCTGACCTTACCACTCCCATCCACTGCCTGTAACCCTCAAGTAGGAACAGAAGGAGAGCTCAGTTGAAAGGAGCATGCTGGGACATCTGGCCTCATCTCATAACATCCAATCTCAGAAATGCCCATTGTTTATTCAAAGCACCTGTCCAAGACCCACAAAAGAAGGGACATCTGTTGAGAGGAATATTCATAAAGGAACAACTGGCTGGGTCAAATTGGGGGGGTAGGGAGGAGGAGGAAGAAAGAATCTGCTCCCCAAGATCACTTCCGGGACTTGATGCCAACAGGCTTGTCCTGAGCTTCTCCCTCAGAATTAGACTTTCTTTTTTTATTTACCTTTTGGATGAAGGACTTGGAAAGAGAAGACAAAAACTGCAGGTGACAGAAAACATCTCTGCACAGTCACTCCTTAAGACATACATGATCTCTTTGAAGACAGATTTGCATATTGCTTAAACTATTTTTTTAGAAACACTGAAAAAGATGGGTCAGATACATGGAGCATACACAAGACTTGATGGATGACTGACAGGTGAGTAGACAGACAGATTTGTTGTTATTGTTGTTTTCAGTTCTGAAGATTGAGCTGGGGCCTCTGACGTGCCAGGGAGGACTCTACCACTAAGCTATATTCCTTGCCCAAAGCTATAATTTAACTGAAAAACTTCATTATACAAGAATAGGTAAGCTGGATGGCAGTGGCAGTGTTCACCTTTAATCTTAGCACTTGGGAGACAAAGGCAGCCAGATCTCTGTGAGTTCAAGGCTAGCCTGGTCTACAGAGTGAGTTCCAGGACAGCTAGAGCTACACAGAGAAATCTTGTATTGGGAAAAGAAGAGGAAGAGATAAGAGAGAAGAGGAAGAAAGGAAGGAAAAGAGAGAGAGAGAATGGGCATATAAGCATGTATATAGCTCAGCCATACAACTTAAGAATTCCCTACATTCAAAAATGGATGTAGCAAGAGTAGCCACTGGGTATCTTAGCACTGACTGGAACAAGACCCTTTCCCAGACCCCACCTCATTAAAAGCTATCCCCAGTCCCTTGGTCCAGGGCACAAATAATAAATGAAGGATATATAAACATGGAGGCAAATCTATATACACATAGTAAAGAAATTTTTTAAGTTTGTTGCGCAAATTAAAGAAGTAAAAAAGAAATTTACAGCAGCTTTCTTCTGATTTAGCTTCCATTATTTGAAAGCTGACTCTGTTCCCCTAAAATTAAAAACTGGTGAACTGAAACGGAATGGGGGGGCAGGGGAGTTCCTCTGTTTACCGTTGGTGGATAAACATGGTAGTGGGTGCACACACGCATACACTCATCAGCATCACCATCATCACCATAGCACAGCTTTCTCCTAACCACTACCCTCCAAAGAAAACATTGCTTACCAAGCCCAAGGAACTGCCAGGATTTAGAAATGACCACAAGAGCCGTCCCCAGGAAGTCAGCCCCTGGCTGTCACCCCTGGCTGAGAAGATGGCTTTTCCCTTTCTTGTTCTCAAGCCCTGGGCCCACACACTGCAGGAGCTGCTGCTGCAGGATGCTTCGAGTTGGTTTTAGAATTTGATTTGATTGATGATATTTTCTCTAGCTCGGGCTGTTCTTTTAAATCATGTGCTGTGCCCATATTATGTGTAGCCCTCATTTATGTGTGTGTTGTTACCCACCCAGAAACACAACTTCCTCCAGTGTGATGTGGAGACAAGTCTCTGTCGGTGAACCCAGGCTTGCACCAAGCTCCGTGACATCTCTGTCTTAATTTTACAGGAAGAAGGAACACATGGATGCCAGCCTGCCCCGCGGTCCCCAGTCCCCTCGCCCTGAGCCCCAGGCAATCCTTTACCTTCTTCATCCAGCAGAAGCAGAGGCAGGGGTAGGGCCGGAGTTCAGGCGGACCACAAGCGCTGTCCAGACCAGGGCGGTCGCTGGCTGGGCAAGCATTTGCAGGTGGGAGGAGCAGGCGGCAATGCGCTCAGGGACTGTGATAGGTGCACAGTGGCAGGAGGAGGCGCCCTTGACTCCCACAGCCCAGCAGCGGGTCAGTCTGTGCCTGGGCCCCAGGACCACAAAAGCGCTAGCTAGCTACGCTGCTGCGGAAAAGCAGCAGAGCTGTCTGCGAAGGTCCCGCCTCCCGAGTGCGCTGGCCAGAGCATCTTCCCTGGCACCAGCAATTGCGCAGATCCTCTGCGGGGCTGCAGCTGGCTCTGAGCTCTGGCCCTCCCAAGAGACACTCTCAAAGTTAACTTTGAATTCCAGCGAAAGCCAAGCTTTGAGGTTTCGAGTTTCCCATACCCTAGAGACCTCCAATGACTAGGGCACTTCCTTGTCTCAGAGAGAGAGAGAGAGAGAGAAAGGGGGGGGGAGGGATGGATAGGTGATTCTCATACAAAACATTTGTGCAAGGTCAAAAAACCTCACGGGGAGATGTGCCTGTATCCTAATCACTAGGACGACGATGAAAATGCAACTTATTTTTCCATTTTGCAGATGCAGAAATTGAGGCAGAAGAAAGAGGTCGGTGCCCTCTGACATAGGGCAAGTGGAAATGGAATACAAATGTGTTGGTAGAACAGAGCTAGCTGGGATGATAGAAAACACCAGACCCTTCTCTGGCCTGGATTAAAAAAAAAAAAAAAAAAAAAAAAAAAAAAAAAAAAAAAAGTCCATTTATTTATGTGTCCTTGTGTACAATATGGACATATGCACGTTATTTTTATCAACTGAGCACTGCTCTAATTCAGTGGTCTTTAACTCGAATTATATAGTAAAAAATTTTGGGAAGCTCTAAAGATGCCCGTGCATAACTCTCATCCCAAACAATTGGGTGTCTCTCCCCCTCTTTAAGTCTTGTCTCTAGTGGTCTCAGAACAATGCGGGTTTTTGTTTGCCTACAGTTAGTATGTCATTGTTTTTACACAAAGACAAATGCGCTCCTGGGTAGGGACTTGGAGCAAAATTTTAGGATGACTGGAGTTCACAGCCAAAATGATATGAAATCCTTTCAGCGAGGGGGAGGGGGGACCTGTGGGTTGTGGGACTGCGGTTTCTGTGAAGAGGAAAGGAGTTAAGTGAAGCACCACCATCACCGACAATTATTAGACTCCCACGCTACACTGTGCAGGGCTCCATGCAGAAGCTCAGTTTCCTGGGGTAACCAGGGCTTGATGTATAAGCAGAGCCAGGTTGTACAGAGCCTCCTGCAGCAGGGGGCTGAACTACCCACAAGTGCAGGACTGAGGCCCGTATCCCCAATACCTGGCCTCTTTGTCTTGACTCTCCCTGACCTCAGGGCAGTCTCTCCCCACCTATTTCATAGCTTCTCAGCCCAGGTAACCAACAACATGGACCTCTGAGGGATGTGACCAGAAGCAGGAGTGTTTCATTTCTTTGTTTCTGTTTGCTTAGCTTACAAAATGGTGGGTTCAATTATGACATTGTACTTTGCTGAGATTCTCTGTGGCCAGGGATGACAGTTGAGGATTCCCTCTCTGAGGGTGCAGCCTGGGTTGCAGGGGTAAAGTCCTGTCCTGGGCAGAGTTGTAGCTGAGACCTGGGGATGAAGACACCCATGAGAGGGTAAAGAGAGAACATTCCAGGAAGAGGGGCTGGCCAGACCCAGACCTACAACGGGAACATACCTGCCTGGGACTCCATGGTCCTCTATGGAAAATGAGCGAACAGCAGACAGCAGGGAAAGTAGATTCCAGTGTTTAAATTGCTGGGCCAAGGAAAGCCCACTGGGAAATTAACTAGGCTTGGTTGGCCCTTCAGCCTTGGAGATGTCTGTTAAGAGGGTAGATGATCTGGACCAAAGTTTAGAGTTTAAAGTTCTGACACTGTTCCAGGCTGTGCTGTTTCTGTCGTGTGAATGGTTTTGTTATCTGTGAGCTACGTATCTCTTTTCTGTGTGTCCCCAGTCACCACTCAAACCCTCTCTAGAACCTAGTACCAGAGAGTGCCAGTGAAAACATCCATCCTTTGGGGTTCATGGTGACTGTTGTTAGGTCTAACCATTCTTTGCTGTGGTAAGGTGTTATGTTGTTGCATTGTAAATAATTGACCTGCCTACTGGTTTAATAAAAATAGTGATTGGCTGAAAAGAGACAGAAAGTATGGGTGGGGCTACCAGACTAAGAAAACCTTGGGAACAGGAAGAGCAGAGCAGAGATGCCTGGAGATGCAGAGGAAAAATGTTGAAATGCTACTGAGAAAAAGTACTGAGCCTCATGGCTGAACAAGATAAGAATCACGGGTTAAGAGTAAAGAGTTAGCAAGTTATATGCCTGGGCCCTAGGTTGATCAGCGTAAAATTAATATAAGCCTTTGTGTGATTATTTGGTGCTAAGCATCAGTGGGGCTGCGAGTGGGTCCGAATCTCAGGGATAGGCCCAGAAGTCCCGGCCAGAAACTTATTACAACAGTGTTTAGCAGTGTCCCTGGTATCGATTCACTCCTGCCAGAATATCTCTCTCTCTCTCTCTCTCTCTCTCTCTCTCTCTCTCTCTCTCTCTCACACACACACACACACACACACACACACACACACACGGGGGGGGGGGGGGGGTGTAGATGACACCCAGTAATGTCTCTGGATTAGCAAATGTCCAATAGAGAGAAAAACTATCTACATTTGAGAACTACTACACCAGTAAAAAAGGAATCCAGCCTGTCATCTGGAAGATGAGCAAACAATACTTGCAGTTACCACTTTCACTAGCCCCAGTTAAGGAGATGAGAAATGGATGTTTTCTTGTGTCCATGGTCTAGCAGCTGGAGATGGTGAAAGAGGTAACTTTTCTGCAGTGTGGGTAGCACTGAAAGGCACAGACCAATGCCTTCTTCCACTGCTGACCTGACTTGGTCATGGGACATAGAGGAAGTGTTGCTCATCTGTCCTCACTCTTCCTAGAGAGTCTCAAGTAATTGGCAGCAAAATATCCCGGGCTCCTGATTCAAGGATCTGGGTAGGAGCAGCCTCTGGTTAAAAGATCCAGAGACTTTCTGTGAGGGACTGTGAAGCATAAAAGATGGTTCTCCCAGAGAAGCCACTATCCTAATTACAATGGCTCTGCTGGGGAGGTTTTTCAGACTCACAGCAGTTTTCTGAACCATTAGACACGGCTGTCTAGTGGAACATAAGAAAGTCCTTGAGACTGAGAGTTGGAGAATAAATTGGCTACAGCTCAGAGTCTGAGCACTGTGTGTGGAGTGTCATGGACTGTGAGGCCGCTACCCCAGGGCCCTTGTGATCTGCATTCTTGTTCCACCAGGGAATACCCTGCCTATTTGTGCCAGGCTATCCTTTTCTTATCTGGGCAGGGGCCTTCAGTGGGGTTGGAACATACTAGCTCACATCAGTATACTTTCTAGTTTGTATTTAAATATGTTATTTATTTAACACATGGTGTCCCTTTTTTATTTCCTGCTGCTGTGGTAATTACCTTGACAAAATCAACCTAGGGAGCAAGGGTTTATTGGGCTCACAATTCCAGTTATAGCCCATCTCTACAGGGAAGTCCACATGGCAGTAAGACCAGGAGTTACTCCATACAGGCAGTCAGGATGGGGCCCCCAATGGCTCGGCAGGTTTTAGCTAATGAGTGGACAGCTTGGTGACAATAGCTGTCCTCTGGTTCCTAACTCATTGCTTCAGCAGGAACTTGAAGCAGCTAGTAGCTTCATGTCCTCAATCAAGAGTAGAAAACAATGAATTGATGCATGCATGTTACTGTGCAAAAAGGCTCTTCCACTTGTATGCCATCCAGGATCTCCTGCTCAAGGAGCAATGCCACGCACCTCAATTAACTTAGTCAAGACAGCCCCCTATAGTCACACCCATGGCCAACTTAATATGGAAAATCCCCATTGAGAATCTCCTCCCAAGTGATTCTAGACTGTTTTGAGTTGGCAATTAAAACTAACCACCACATTAAGCATGAGCCATCTACTTTTAGCCAGCAGGCTAGCTATCCATACAAAATGCCACCCTTGGCCTTGGGCTGCTCTCTGACATCTCCCGTAAGTTCTGGAAAGTCTAGCCCTAACATGAATCAAAGGTCTCCAAAACTAAAATCCATCTGAAATTTTAGGAAAGAAGTTCTAAACTAGAGAGAGGACACATTGATTGGAATATAAAGAGCTTGACCAACTGTCTGTCTGTAACCTTCCTATTCTGGAAGTTGGCTCTACCCCTCAGTTTCTTCATCTAAAGATCAGGTACCTGTAGACAGACATTTCCTGTCCTGACTGCCCAGTCCCAAATAACCAACTCAGAGGCTGAATATGAATTATAAATGCTCAGCTGATAGCTCAGAGCTGACATCTGTAGCTAACTCTTACATTTAAATTAACCCATATTTTTTTTATGTATGCTTCACCACATGACTCATGGCTTGTTACCTAATTTTCTTGTGTATTCAGCAGGTGGCTGGCATCTCTCCTAACTCTGCTTTTTTCCTTCTCATCATCCTTAGTTTGGTCACCCCACCTATACTTCCTGCCCGGCTACTGGCAAATCAGTGTTTTGTTAAACCAATTTAAGTTACAAATCTTTATAGTATACAAGAGGATTGTTCCACAGCATTTTCCCCACTTTGGGGGAAGGTTTTAACTTTAACATAGTAAGGTTATATACAAAAAAAGTTATTAAGTAAGAATTACAATAATACTATCTAATTCATTTATACTTGGCAAAATTAGAGAAAATACTTGATTATCTATCTTATCTTAATGATTCTAAAGTTTTGTATCTAATCTACTTTCTATTATAACTAAAGAAAACTATAATTATAACTATTTGGTCTTCATCCTAATGACAAGGACTTCAGGATATCTGGACAGTCACCCAAAGTTTTTCTGCAATGTTGGGGGCATCCAACTCTGGCCTAGTAGGCCTAACATGTCTAACAGACTTTTCTGTGAAACAGAGAATTTTGAAGGACTATCATACCTTATGCTGGCAAAGTTCAGCAATAGCCTTTCTTGTATCCTGCTGGCTTAGTTTGGGCAATAACTATACACAATTGAGGCAAGGGCAGTTTCTTTGCCACATGACTAGCTTTTTCCATAAGGAAAACAAACTCCATAGAGTTTCTTTGATGCCTATCATCCTCTTTGAAGCAATTGGTACTGCCAGAAGCAGACATCTCACTGTTGAGAAAAATCTAAGTTCTTAAGACATTTTAAATGCCATATTATGTGGTTCTTTGAAGTGTTTGAAGATTGCCTATCTATCTGAAATATATCTCTGTATGACCTTGAAAACATACCTAACATGACTATAAGCTTGCTATTATAGATGACTAGTAATCTATATTTTTAGTTATCTATTATATTTTTATTAAATGAGCTCCATCAACATAATACCCTAAACAAGAGTAGAAATATACATACAGTATAATAAATTAACTTTAAATATGTATCAATGATCCAAAATCTATACCAATTAAAATATGTAAGATTAATAGTTGGTTTTTTATTAAAGTAGATTCAGTAACCTATCCATTTATTCTATCATTTCTATATCTCCCTTTTTCTTTTTAGAATGAGATCCCTAAATCTAATTTCTTTTGTTTATGTTTTCTAACCATTACTAATAATAATTTATAACCAACTTTGTTTAAATGATAATGAATATCCATAGCTCATTTTTGGGGAATGTGAGCATAGTTATCTAAACTACTTCCTTCTGATTGATTTGCACCAGTAATCTTTGAGGAACCCTGAGAAAAGTCAGAATTATGGCTGAGTCCTGATGAGTATTCTGTGAAGCTGGATCATCTCAGCCAGCAACCTTAAAGCTGTTCTGGAAGCAGAATTCTGAAGAGACTGTAACAGAGATATTTTAAGATGCTGGATCACCTGGGCCAACCATTTTCATTGGTGTCTTGCTCTAAAAATATATAAACTTTTAAAGGTAACATACATATCTGCATTAATACAAGTATAAATTGTGCACTGTACACAAGTCAGCCAAAGTTAATTTTTTGTTATGTATTTGAGCAAGTAAAATATATATCATGTGTCTTATAGTTCTTCTAGGTTTATTTATTTTTTGTCTGTAGTCAGGATTTCAGGAGGCTTTCCTCAAACAGACTTAAATTTTTCTAACCCAGAATGAATCTACTTTCCTGTGGAAATAAAAGCAAAACCTCTCCCTCAAGGTAACACATATTTTGACTGAAATTTTGAAGTCAAGACATTTTTTAAATAAATAGGTTGGGAACTGCAAAGATGCCTCAGCAGTTAAGGGCACTGACTTCTCTTTCAGAGGTCCCAGCAATGACATGGTAGCTCACAACCATCCATAATGAGATCTGGTGCTCTCTTCTGGCCTACAAGCATGCATGCAGGCAGAACATTACATATAAAATAAATCTTTTTTAAAAAACTAAATAAATAAAATATATAGATAGTATTTATATAGCAATATTTGTAATTAAACATCTGTTAGCAGCTATTGCTCCTTCCTCAGCACTCAAACAGTTTAAAGATAACACAATAACATACAGTATCCAGACTCTGTATATTTTCCATCTTTACGTGGCTTTTTTTATATTATTTTACCCCCTTTTAAAGAATTTTACTTTAGAGGAAGCAGAGGGAAGAAGAGAGGGAGGAGGGGGATGGAGAGGAGAAGGCTCCTGGGTAACATGGTGCTCCTGCTCCTCCAGGTGCTGCCCAGCCCCCTGTCAGTCAGGGCTGAGCCCCCGCAGGATAAGGAAGCCTGTGTGGATACCGACAATCAAAGCTACATCTGTGACACAGGACACAGCAGTAGACAGTCTCAGTGCTGCAACTACTACTATGAACTCTGGTGGTTCTGGCTAGTGTGGACCATCATCATCATTCTGAGTTGCTGTTATGTCTGCCACCACCGACGAGCCAAGCACCGCCTTCAGGGTGGCCCTGCATGTGGCAGCCCTCCAACCCCCACCCCCGCCGCTCACCCACCCCAGGGTTCCCAGGGAGCATAGAGCAGTCCTTTGTCTGGACCCAGTAGGAGCAGCACAAGACCTCCCAGTGTGGCTGACCCTCAACCCTCTGAAGTGCCCACTGACCCTGATCATACAGCCACCAAAGCCTCTGGAATGGGGTCCAGTGGCTCTGTGGCTAGCTATGGGGAGCTGGAACCAGGGGCCTTCCTGGACAGGGATTCAGAATATAAGGAGGGGCTACTGACAGAGTCCACTTCGGAGCATGGGAGTGTACCCCCTGACAGCAAAGACAAGACACCCGGCAGACATCGCCACTTCATAGGTGACTCGGGCATTGAGGTGTGTGTGTGTAACCCGGGCCACCAAGATGGTAGTCTCAAAGAGTTCAATACATTGATTGATGATGACTTGGATGGGCCCCTGGAATTCTGTGACAGTTGTCACATCCGACTTCCTGTTGATGAAGAGGAAGGGCTCTGCCTGTCCTCTGAGGAGCAGGCTCGAGAGCCTGGGCACCCCCACCTGCCACGGCTGCCTGCGTGCCTGCTGCTAAACACCATCAACGAACAGGACTCGCCTAACTCCCAGGGCTAGCCCAGCTAGAACAGGCCACCAGGGGAGCGGACACTCACAGGAGAAGCATTAAGTGACTTTCAAAAGTGGTACAGCCACTGGGTCCTTTTATCTTTTTTCCCTCCTGTCCCACTTTTTCCACATCTCCAGGTACAAGTTTGGTGTGTGGATGCCTCCTCTCCCCCACAAAAGCACAGTTTTGGAGAATCTGGTTCTGGGATTCATTCCACACACTCCTTTTCAGAGCTGTGTCTCACCTACCTGCTCATCTTGAAAGCCCCCAGGGCTGGGGCTGAGCTCCAAGGTGGTTCTCTGTGACAGAGTGGATTCATAAGAGAACTTCGTTGTGTCTCAAGCTGAGAGAGAGAGTTTATCTTGGCCCTGAGTGAAGAAGGAAACCTTCAGGCCTGTGGCTGTCACCTGAGGTTGCCAGTGTCTGTAGAGCGATCATTGGTCTAACCCTGTGGGAGGGCAAGAGCCCGTGGACAGGCTGGTGAGGGACTTGTTGGTCTGGTGAGCCCTAGGTGGAAAATCGACCTCTGTACATTGTAGAGGGGACCCTTCCCAGCAGGCTTTGGCTGGCTTCAGCCTGGCTCAGGTGTAGACTGTGTTCTCTGTGTTTTCCTTTAAAAACAAATTATAAAGGCTAACTGGAAACAAGAACCAACCACATCAGTGGGCAGGCCAGAATCCTTCTGGACAAAAAAATCCTGTAGTTATTCACCATGTTGAGTTCCTAAGAGTCTGGAAGAGAGTGTGTGGTCATCCTGGGCCTTCTATGAGTGGAGGCCTAAGTCTGATGTCTGGTAGAGATACAGCATCCTCCCCTTCTGTGCCTGTAGATAGTCCCCACCCATCCTGGACACAGTCTCAGCCTCTGCCTGTCCTCTGTAAGCAGATGGACTGAGGAAGTTGTGTGTCCTGGGCAAGGCAGCCTCATAGCCTGCCCTTCCAAGTCTGTTCTTCGTGCATTTGTTGTTGTTGTTGTTGTTGTTTTAAACTGACCACTTAGAAGGAACACCTTGGTTTTCTGTGGGTTTCATAGCTGCTCCTGTACCGAGCCTGTGGAGAAGGGGATTCACTCTCCTCTATAGCCTGTGTAGAGTCTCTCTAGCAGGACCCTGGGGACTGGTTACTGTCATCTGGCCCTAGAGACCCAGTTGTGCTTTGATAGGAAAAAGGAGCATAGAAGAAGCTGAAATGAACATTCCCACCCAGCCCTGTTCACGCAGAGTTCGGTTCTTCTACTCTTGACGATGATAGGTGTACTCGGCACTGTCGTTATAGCGAGAAAAGGAGAAAGAGAAAAAAGTCCAGATGTAAGCACACACACACAAATCCAAGGCTGTGAGGTGATGTGTGTCTGCATCTGACGCCACAAACCAAAAGCCTTGTCGAACAAAAGTGAAATCTACACAGTGATGTTGGATGTGTGTATGTGTGTGTGTGTGTGTGTGTGTGTGTGTGTGTGTGTGCATCTTCTCAAGTATGAGTATATAAGTTGTATGTGGCCCTGAGCCCTGTGTTCCTGTGATGATACTTTGAATGACCATTCTGCTCACATTAACCACATGTCTGAAGCACATATGGCCCTATCAAGGTAATTTATTTTATGTATTTACTGTTTACTAAACAAATGTCTGACTGTACTTGGGTGAGGCTTCTTCCTCAGCTCACTGTTGCAGCTGGCACATTGCTCTACACACACTTGGAGGCCTGCATTCTGTTCTCTGTGCATGGAAACGTGTTCTGAAACAGCTTCCTTCTCCTGCGTTTAGACAAATTGATTGAGTCTTGAATGACAAGGTTGGACTGGTTGTGGCTCAGACACCTACCTGCCCAGGATCACCAGGAGTCTCTGGCAGACACCTTGATGTTACAGGCACGTGCCTCCTCTGCCGAGGTCTAGAGAGTTGGTGTGTGGCCAGAGGGCCCGGAGCTGCAGCCCTCACACCTTGCCCACTACCTTCTTGTTACAATCTCAGACATCTAAAAACTTATTCTCCCCAAAAGAACCCATCTTTAGCTACCTGATGATGAGGTGGGACCCCCTCAAGTTTCTTTTCCCTGACAGGATGGGGCACTTCCTGAGTGCCGCCTGGCTTCACTGAAGACCCAACAAGATAATCCAGCCACAGTCTGGCCCCTGCTGCTTTAGGCCACACTGACACTCAGAGCACAGGAAATATGAGCTAAGGGCCAGGGAGACATCAGTGAGTTGGGTTTCCAGGTAAATGGGAAGATGGAGTAGGCAGAGGGCTTGGTGCTATGGTCAGCTTTGCAGCCGCTAACACATTCCTATGTGAGGCACATTGGCGTCTGTCAGTTATTGTGAATATGTGTATCTTAAGCAATAAGTCTGCTGCTCAGAGCCCCTGGGCAGTCTGGTGATGCATATCCTGTGCTGTGATTGTTCTGAATACAGAGTGGCTCTAACCACTGTGAGAATCCCTAATAAAATCAGTCCCAAATAAAAAAAAAAAAAAGAATTTTACTTTATTATTTTAAAACTACATATTTCTTTTTATTACTGTCTATACATTCTCTTTCCCCCCTAAGAAGCCTATATATATTTTAAAACACATTATAAATTGTTTAGAGGATTTTTTAGAAAAAAAATCTGGACAGAATCAACTGAGTCTCTGGACTACAGCTAAGAGGTGACTGTCATCCTGTTCCTCAGGCCAGGCTGAGACCTTACTACTTTCCAAATCTTGGCCCAGGGACACCCACACACATACCCAACCACACTCAGCTCCACCCTAAACCAAAGAAAGCTGGGAGAGCTCCCCAAGGCCAAGTTTCAGCAAAACACAACTGCCTCGGGCCACCCCCTGCACAAACTGCAATTGGTGTCATCACACTGTGACTTCACAGAACAAGCTGAGCCTCTGGACACACAGCTGACTAAGACTTCCCAGGCCTGCAGCTGAATAAAAGCCAACGGAGAGTTGGCTGACCAAGAGTGACCAAGAGCTGACCCAGAGTAAACTGAGAAAGCAAGGGGCAGACACGAGTGCAAGAATACATACAACAATACAAAGATGAACAAGACACCACCAGAAGAAGCAGGTGGTTCTACAGCATCAAGACCTGAACATAACAATGAAAAGGAAACAGCAGAAAAGACCCTAAAAACAGCTTTATGAAGCTAATAGAAGCCTTAAAAGAGGATATTAAAAAAACCTCCTTAAAGAAATAGAAGAAAAGACAAACAAAAAATTGGAAGAGATGAACAAATCCCTGAAAGAAAATAATGGAAACCAAGAAAAAGAAAACAAACAGGTGAAAGAAACATTCCAGGAATTAAAAATCTAAATAGAAGCAATAAAGAAGGCACAAACTGAGACAAAGCTGGAAATAAAAAACCTAAAAAACTGGAACCACAGATTCAAGGATAACCAACAGAATCCAAGAAATGGAAGAGAGAATCTCTGGAGTGGAAGATACAATAGTGGAAATACATACATCAGTTAAAGAAAGCCCAAAAATCAAAAAAAGTCATGACACAAAATGTCCAGGAAGTCTGGGATACCATGAAAAGGTCAAACTTAATATTAATACTTAATATTAATTGGAATCAAAGAAGGAGAACACCAGCTCAAAGGCACATAAAATATATTCAACAAAATCATAGAAGAAAATTTTCCCAACATAAAGAAGGAAATAACTGTAAAGATACAAGAAGACTACAGAACACCAAATAGGCTAGACCCACAAAATAAGTCTGCTCACCATGTAATAATCAAGACACTAAACCTACAGAACAAAGAAAAAATACTAAGAGCTTCAAAGAAAATAGGACAAATTACCTATAAAGGCAGACCCATCAGAATAACACCCGACTATTCAATGAAAACAATGAAAGCAAGAAGGTCCTGGTAAGACATTATACAGACACTAAAAGTGCATGGAAGTCAATCGAGACTCTTGAACCCAGCCAAACTATCAATCACCATAGAAGAATCAAACAAAATATTTTATGACAAAATCAGATTTAAACAATACCTATCCACAAATCTGGCCCTACAAAAAGCCCTAGAGGAAAAACTCCAACCTAAGGAAACCAGAAATACCCATGAAACCACAAACAATCAATAATGCTGCAGAAGAAAAACCCCAAAAAAGGAAATAAACACAAGCTACCACCAAAAATAACAGGAAACAACAATCTTTGGTCTTTAATATCCCTTAATATCAATGGGCTCAATTCACCTATGAAAAGACACACCCTAGCACAATGGATATAAAAACATAAGCCATCCCTCTACTGCATACAAAAAATACACCTCAACTTCAAAGACAAACACAAGCTCAGAGTAAAGGATTGGGAAAAGACTCTACAATCAAATATCCCAAGAAACAAGCTGGTGTAGCCATTCTAATATCTAAAAAAATAGACTTCAAACTAAAAACAATAAAAAGAGACAAGGACAGACATTAATTATTCATCTCAGGAAAAAATCCACCAAGACGAACTTTCAATCCTGATTATTTATGCCCCCCAACACAAGGGCACCTACATATGTAAAAGAAACACTATTAAAGCTTAAACTTCATATCAAATCTCACACACTAATAGTGGGAAACTTCAATACCCCACTTTCACCCTTGGATAGGTCAACTAGACAGAAAATAAACAGAGAAATAAGGGATCTAACAGAAGTTATGACTCAAATGAACTTAATAGATATATACTGAACCTTCCACCCAAACACAAAGGAATATACAGATTTCTCAGCACCCCATGGAACTTTCTCTAAAACTGACCACATACTAGGTCATAAAGCAAACATCAATAGATACAAAATAATAGGAATAATTCCTTGTACCATACCAGATCACTATGGTCTAAAGTTGGACTGTAACAACAAGAAAAATCACAGAATGCCTACCAACTCATAGAAACTAAATGTTACTCAATTGAACCACCTCTGGGTCAAGGAAGAAGTTAAGAAAGAAATCAAAGACTTCCTAGAATTCAATGAAAATGAATTCACAACATACCGAAACATATAGGACACAATAAAAGCAGTCTTAAGAGGAAAATTCATAGCAGTAGATGCCTATATGAAAAACCTAGAGAAATCCCGCACTAGAGAACTATCATCACAGCTAAAAGCCCTAGAACAATTAGAATCAAACTCACCTAGAGGGAGTAGATAGCAGGAAATAATCAAACTTAGAGCTAAAATCAATACAATTGAAACAGAGAGAACAGTACAAAGAATTAATGAATCAAAGAGTTGGTTCTTTGAGGAAGTCAACAAGATAGATAAACCCTTATTCAGACTAACCAAAAGGCAGAGAGAGAGTATTCAAATTAACAAAATCAGAAATGAAAAGGGAGACATAACAACAGATACCTAGGAAATTCAGAGAATTATTAGGTCATACTTTGAAAATTTATACTCCACAAAAATGGAAAACCTAGAAGAAATAGATATTTTTCTGGACAGGTACTACTTACCAAATTTAAATCAAGATCAGATTTAAGACCTAAACAGACCTATAACCCCAAAGGAAATTGAAGATGTTATTAAAAGTCTCTCAAGTTAAAAAAAAAAAATCCCAGGACTAGATGGTTTGAGTGCAGAATTTGATCAGACATTCAAAGAACTAATACCAATATTCCTCAAACTGTTCAATACAGTAAAAATATTGCCAAACTCTTTTTATGAGGCCATAATCACCCTGATACCCAAGCCACTCACAGACGCAACAAAAAAAGAGAATTACAGACCTATATCCCTCATGAACATTCATGCAAAAATTCTTAATAAAATTCTGGCAAACCAAAGCCAACAACATATCAAAAAAATCATCCACCACAATCAAGTAGGCTACATCCTGGAGATGCAGGGATGACTTAACATATGAAAAATTGTGAATGTCATCCAACATAAACAAATTGAAGGAAAAAAAAACACATGATCATTTCCTTAGATGCTGAAAAAGCCTTTGACAAAATCCAACATTCTATCATGATAAAAAGTCCTGGACAAATCAGGAATACATGGAAAATACCTAAATATAGTAAAGGCAATATACATCAAGTCGACAGCCAACATTAAACTAAATGGACAAAAACTAAAAGCAATCCCACTAAAATCAGGAACAAGACAGGGCTGTCCTCTCTCTCCTTATCTATTCAATATAGTTCTAAAAGTTCTAACTAAAGCAATAAGAGAATGAAAGCAGATTAAGGGGATACAAATCAGAAAGGAAGAAGTCAAACTATCTCTATTTGCAGATGATATGATCATTTACGTAAGTGACCCCTAAAATTCTACCAGGGAACTCCTGCTGCTCATGAAAACCTTCAGCAATGTAGCAGGATACAAGATTAACTCAAAAAACTCAATAGCCCATCTATGCACTAGCTGGGGAGCTGGAGAGATGGCTCAGCAGTTGGGAACACTGACTGTTCTTCTGGAGGACCAGGGTTCAATTCTCAGCATCCACATGGCAGCTCAGAGCTGTCTGTAGTTCCAGTTCCAGGCAAACATCAAGGCAAATAAGTAAAAATAAATAGATAAAGTTTAAAAAAAGATAAAAGGGCTGAAAAAGAAATAAGAGAAACATCTCCCTTTACAATAGCAGCAAACAGCATTAAATATCTTGGCATGACTCTAACCAAAGAAGTAGCAGATCTGTTTGACAAAAAATTTAAGGCACTGAAGAAAGAAATTAAAGACGATATCAGAAAATGGAAAGACCTCCCATGCTTCTGGATAGGTAATTTCAACATTGCAAAAATGGCAATTTTATCAAAAGCAATCTACAGATTCAATGCAATGCCCATCAAAATCCCAACACAATTTTTTACAGACCTTGAAAGAATAATACTCAATTTCATATGGAGTAACAGGAAACCTAGGATCACCAAAATAATCCTGCCCAATAAAAGAACTTCAGGAGGCATCACCATCCCTGACTTCAAGCTATACTATAAAGCTATAATAATAAAAACAGCCTGGTACTAGCATAAAAACAGACTTGTAGACCAATGGAATGAATTGAAGACCCTGACCTTTACCCACATATCTATGAATACCTAACTTTCAACAAAGAGGCCAAAAATATCCAATGAAAAAAGATAGTATCTTCAACAAATGGTGTTGGCATAACTGGATGGTAGTATGTAGAAGAATGCAAATAGATCCAAACTGATCACCCTGCACAAAACTCAATCCAAGTAGATCAAAGACCTCAACATAAACCCAGCTACACCAAACTCAACAGAAAAGAAAGTGGAAAATACCCTCCAACACTTTCGAAATATAACCCCAGTAGCACAGGCACTAAGAACAACAATTAAAAGTGGGACCTCCTGAAACTAAGAAGCTCCTGTAAGGCCAAGGACACAGTCAATAAGACAAAACAACAGCCTACAAAATGGGAAAAGATCTTCACCAACCCTACCACTAACAGAGGAATGATCTCTAAAATATATAGAGAACTCAAGAAACTAGAGCCCAAAACCTTGAATAACCCAATCAAAAAATGGGGTTCAGAACTAAAAATGGACTTCTCAGCAGAAGAATTACAAATGACTGAAAGGCACTTGAAAAAGGGCTCAATATCTTTAGCTATCAGAGAAATGCAAATCAAACCACCTTACACTTGTCAGAATGGCTAAGACTAAAAACACAGATGACAGCCTATGCTGGAGAGGATGCTGAGAAAGGGGAACACTCCTCCAGTGTTGGTGGAAGTGTAAGCTTGTTCAGCCACTCTAGAATGCAGTACAGCAGTTTCTCAGAAAACTGGGAATCCATCTCCCCAAGGACCCAGCAATACCACTATTGGGCATATACCTTAAAGATGCACATTCACACCCCAAAAGCATTAGCTCAACTATGTTCAGAGCAGCATTATTTGTAATAGCAAAAACCTGGAAACAACGTAGATGGCCCTCAGTGTAAGAATGGATTAACAAACTATGGTACATCTACACAATGGGGTACTACTCAGCAGTAAGAAAAAATGATATTCTAAAATTTGCAAGCATATGGATGGATTTGGAGAATATCTTCCTGAGTGAGGTATCACAAACCCAGAAAGATTAGCAGGGAATGTACTCACTCATTAGTGGGCTTTAAACAAAAAAGCAAAAAGCAAAGCATGTCCAAGCTGCAAACCACAACCACTGAACAGCTTGGGATCTGAAACACCTTGGACTGGTACCTTGGAACCCACTCTCCCTAGAGGAACACCTGACCCAGTCTTGATGTTGGGGGAAGGAAAGCTGATCTATCAGAAGTGGATGTTGAACTAAGCCACACTGGGACCTTGGGACCTCCTGCCCTTGCTGGGGAAGAGATAAAGTGATGTGGAGAAGAGAGAGTGACTGGAAGGGGCAGGAGGGGGAAGGGAGTTTGAATAAGGGTATACATGGATAAGAAATATGACTTTATTCATAATATAAATAAATAAATAATATTTTAGGTTTTAATAATGCAGTGTACTCATAGCCTCAAAATAAATTCCTGTTATATCTGTATGTTATTATGAATTCTAGTCAAAGGCTTATCAAATTTATTATTGTCTGGCTGACAATTAAATTTCTATCTAGGTAAATATCCCTCCTGAGTTTTTAAACTACTAAGCAGCATGGCCAAGATCAAAGGGGTGGCTTTTGGGGCTTGTTCTGACTCATTCTTTGGCTTCCTGAGGGCTTGGCTTCATGGCAGAGGTACTGGCAAGAGCCATGCTTGTCTCTCCAACTCTGGAGAGTTTTAAGTTCATGCTGCCACTGAGTAGCATGTCATCAACTGCTCATAAACAGCATATATGTGTTTGGTAGTAGGACCTCTTATAAAAGAGCTGCCTGTTTTGGCTGCTAATGCAAAATCAAGAAATCATCTCTTAAAGGAGCTGTACATCTGCTCACCATCAGCAAACAGAGCTCACTGGAGAAAAAGCAGTTACCAAGAAGCCGAGTTTGACTCATTTTTGTGTGTTTAGTGCTTTTTAAAGCTTTCTTGGATTTTATGTAGAAATTCTTGCCCCATGTTGGGCACCATATTTACACAGATGTTTTCTATCCTGCCTGCCCAGTCCCAAATAACCAGTTTTCTATCCTGACTACCCAGTCCCAAATAACCAACTCAGAGGTTGAATATAAATTATAAAT
The DNA here is from genome assembly GCA_004025045.1 of Sigmodon hispidus. NCBI lineage: Eukaryota > Metazoa > Chordata > Mammalia > Rodentia > Cricetidae > Sigmodon > Sigmodon hispidus. The sequence continues at coordinate 116,043 of PVIH01002744.1, read as the reverse complement.
GTTTGGCTGATACCTCTGGCTTCTTACTAGCTAACTCTTACATTTAAATTAACTCATATTTCTATTTATGCTTTGTCACATGGTCATGACTTGTTACCTAATTTTCTACACATCCTGCTTGCTCAGTGACCAGTTGGCATCTCTCCTGACTTCTCCTTCTCATCATCCTTAGTTTGATTGTCCTGCCTATACTTCCTGCCCAACTACTGGCCAACTGCATTTCATTAAAACAATTTAAGTGACAAATCTTTACAATGTACAAGAGAATTATTCCACAGTAGGTATAAGCCCCAAGCCACTGCAGGGATTATAGAATAACAAAGCAACCAAAAGCTGGGAGTCCCCTGGAAGCCTTGCACTTGACTTTGCTAACATGTGACATTTGTTTGGTTTTATTTCTGCCTTTCTTACCAGGTGACATTCTATGGGCAAGAACCAGCACTATCTCATGGATGGCATCTCCCCAGATGCTATTTGGTTAGCATAAATTGTCAACTTGACATAACCTAGAGTTGCCTAGGAAGAGTGTGTCAGTGAGAGATTGTCTGTTGCATATCTATAAAGAATTATCTTGAGTATGTTGACTAAGGGAAGAGAACTCAGCCACTATGAGTGGCAGCATTCCCTAGGCATGAGATTCTGAACTTAATGAGAGTGTAGGAAGAGCCTACATGACAGCTTAGCTAATAAACATGCTTGTCTGAGTTGGAGTTGCATAGAAGGAGATAATTCCAAAAAGTTGTCATTTAATATCCACATACACACATAGATGTACTGTGCCACACGTAACACACATACACAATTTATGTAATTTTTAAATAGTTGTGATGATAAATATTTAATAAAATTTGTCTGGAATATCAAGAGGACAGAGCCATCTCTCCAGTCTTTTTTGTTTCTTGTTTGTTTGGGGTTTTTCAATTTTTTAAGGCAGGGTTTTCTGTGTAACAGTCCTGGCTGTCCTGGGACTTGCTTTGTAGACCAGGCTATCTTTGAACTCACATAGATTCTCATGCCTTTGCCTCCCAAGTGCTGGAACTAACAGTGTGTACCACCATGGCCTGGCTTTCATGCCTTGTTTCTGTGGGTGACTCTCCTCTGATATCGTAGACTATTTTTATTAAATATACAATATATATCACCACAAACAGTAGAGAAAGAAAACTGAGCATTTACACATAAATTTACTGTATCCTGCTCTTCACTGTGGATGTGATGTAATCTACCACTTTGAGTTTCTTACAGTTTGATTTCCCATGATGACAAACTATAACCTGGAAGTCTAAGCCAAATAAATCCTCTCTCCATTAAGTTGCTTTTCTCAGGGCATTTTATCACAGTCACAGGAAAGAAAGAATTATGTGAGTGTTTAGAAAAGTGGTACAAGGATAGATAAAGCAATACCAAAAACAATGAGTGGAGGAGCAGAGCTCAGCACTAAGCTTAGAATGTAGTAATCATCCCATGTACCATCTGCTTCATTTGACATCTCAGCGCTCATCACTTCATCTTCTGCTTTTGGAACAAAGGGTCTTTGGCCAAGAAAGTTGTTCAACACAATGATACCACTGGTGGTAATTTTGAGGAAAGGAAGACCACAGGACTTCTTTCTTTCTGAGTACACGCACTGGTTCTTTCTACACCTCATTCAGAAGCTAGAATGGAAACAATGTGAACCAGGGCTGGGGAGGGTTAGGGTTAGGGTTAGGGTGGTTCATTGGGTAAAGTAGTTGTTATGTAAGCATGGGGTTCTCAGTACAGATCCTCAGCACTCGTGGAAAATGTTGTGTGGCATGGCACTGGGGAGCCACAGGCAGAATTCTGAGCTCACTGGCTAGCTAGCCTCACTGACTTGATGAGCCTCAGGTTCACTAAGAGACCTTCCCTCACAAAATAAGATGAGGAGTAACTGAGGAAGGCAGCCAATGGCAACATCCTTCTGTCCTCTACATATATAAGCATACATGAGCTGGTGAACCCACACATATTCATTCATGAACCTAGCCAAGTATGTATACACACACACACACACACACACACACACACATAACAGAGAGAGAGAGAGAGAGAGAGAGAGAGAGAGATCTTGTTCTCTGACACTTAACAATGGGACATGCACATACAGAGAACCAGAGCTTGGAGAGATGAGATAGTTCTAGCTGTCAATCAGATTGCCTGGACTTTCTACAGAACCATCTAGAAACAGAGATGAACACCCTATAGCTGGAGAAATTAAGAAGCATCATCCTAAAATAACAAGCTATTCCTCTTACGATACAGCAGCCTTTAAGCCTGTCAACTTGCCCTGTCACATTAAAAGCCACATCCTTATCTCGTCCTCTCCTACTACATCTGCCACCCTCTCCAGAAACTCTTTCCTCAGAGACACTTGTCACTCTTATCAGAAAAACCACCTCCTGGCACTGGGTGAGTTGGTGACACGTGGAAATCAAATCCATGTTCAGAGAGATAAGGAGGGGACTGGTGATTCTGAAAGCAGCTAGAAAAAGAGACTGCAGCCATTTGCACAAGAGGATACTTGTCTAAAGTGTACAAATCCTTTGTTGGCATCATACACAGGCCTACTTTTTAAGGGTGAGGACTTGACTTTGAACTGCAGAATTGACTTTTTTAAAAAAAAAGCCAAACACAGTAAAAAGCATGCTTGTGACAGCAGCGCTGGGGTGGGGATTGTGGAGACAAGCGGGTCTTTGAGGCTCACTGGCTAGGCAGCCAACCCTACTTGGCAAGTTCCAGGCCAGTGAGAATTAAGGAGGTTAGCTTAGCTCCCAAGAAACAACACAAAAGGTTACCACATTCTTTGGACATGTGTCTGTGGTGATATATTTTACATTTAATAAAACCAGCCTGGAATATCAGAGAACAGATTCACCCACAGTCAAGCCAGGAGGGTCAGAGGGGTAATTCATGCCTTTAATCCCCCTTTAATCCCAGAACTCCAGAGACAGATTTTTCTGAGTTTCTGCAAATTCAAGGCCCAACTACCAAATGATCAGAGTTGAACCCAGAAGTAAACTAGGTGAAGAAGATAGTTAGGGCAGGTGTAGTCAGACACTGAGATATTCTGGTAGAATCAATGAGCCACACTGAGGACTCTGGAAGACACTTTTTGCCCTGAGAAGCTGGCTGGGTGAGAATTGACTGTGGTCTGTTTCCTCTCTCTGATATTCCAGTCTTTATATCTAGCTCTGAGTTTTCATTTAATAACAGCTAGAATTCATGCTTTATGTGTTCACATATATGCGCACACACACAAACACACGTCCATATGTGCGTATGCACACTTACATGATAGCCTTTCTTTCTCAGGAACAGGGATAGCAGAAAGAAGACCAGAGTGGCAGCTAGCAGACTTCCAAGCACAGAACCAGGATTCATACAGGGACAGCTCAGCAAAGCATGACAGGCACTAGAGAACTCCAGCCTTCCAGCTCCGGAGGGCTTGATCCACTGCTCTCTGTTTAAAGGTTAGAAACTCTCATTCTTACGTAATGTGTGTGGTGTGTGGACTTGAAACAAACTAGTTGAGGTGGCCTTCATTCAGCAGGGGGCAGGGACACCATCTTTTGTTTTCCCCACCACTCTGGGTCACATGACAGACTCATTCCCTTCCACTTCTGACTTTCTACACTAGGCAGTGGGACTCCTGTATAAAATGCAGAAAGGAAGCCACAGTGCCAGTGGCCCTGTCAGAGGGGCAGTGGGTGGCATTTAAATTTTAGGGTGTTTTGAATTTTGAATTTCACCAGTAGGGGAAACCCTGATGGATGATTCTCAGATAGTCAAGGCCCTGAGACCACAGACTCCTGAATGTTTAGTTTCTGCTGGGCATGTTTGCTTCTGCCATCTTTCGCTGGTATCCAGCATGATGTGAATGAGTGTAGGGGAGATCCCCACTGCCTATAATAGAGTGTGTTTATCTCATGAAAACATCCCATTCTACTGGGCATTTTTATCTGTGGATTATCACGAAGATGATTTTTCTTCCTAAGCTGTAGTGTCTAATTGATAATAATGATATTACCTTAAATAGAATTTTGATGATTGAAAATAAATTCAAGGAAATTTCACTTAAGGAGTTGTAGGGATCACAGTTCAATGATTAAGAAAAACAACTGAGTACTAAGAGCCAGGATGGCTGGACTTGATCTAATTTTGATATTGAAAGATTCATTCACAGATTTCATCACAGCTGAAGCAAAGCCTTAAAATGATATCAGTTTAGATTAAGATGTGTTGATAATAACTTTAATATGAAAAACCCTAGAAAACAATCTAAAGTTCACAAGGACATATAGCTGAGGGATAAGTTAGTTAGGTTAGGGATCTGTCTTAGCTGAGGTATCTACCTCTGTGACAAAACATGATGACCAAAAAGCAAGTTGTAGAAGAAATGATTCATTAGGCTCACACTCCACTCTTCATCGCTGAAGGAAGTCAGGGCAGGAACTCAAATAGGGCAGGATCCCAGATGCAAGTCCTGATACAGAGGCATGGAGGGGAGCTGATTATTGGCTTGCTTCCCCTGAACCACTCAGACTACCTTCTTATAAAACCCAGTAGCCCAGGGATGGCACTACCAAATATGAGCTGTGCCCTCTACCACTGATCACTAAATGAGAAAATGTCTTAGTCATTTCCTCAGCTGAGGCTCCTTCCTTTGATGATGCTCTAGCTTGTGTCAAATTGACACACAAAGCCACCCAGTACTGGATCAAAAAACAAAACAGCCCAATTATTACTACCTGATGTCCTTTCCTTACTAGGGTTGGTTAGTATCAATGATGATGATGAATTCCTTAAGTTAGTAATTTATTTAAGATTTCTTATAAGATTATCTTTCTAGATAAGTAATAAAGTGATTGATTTTAAATAATAAATAAATTGATTCCATTGTAACTGCAACATGCAGCCTGTCAGAAAAGAACTGGCTGAGAAAAATACCCTAATTGCGTACACTCTGTTAATCTATAACAAGTTACTTAGATATAAATGTATGTAGGTTCTTGGAATGACTTTGTTTTAATCATGTAAAGGGGAAAAAAGAAATATGTTCTTACCTGTATTCGTTATAATCATTCACTTGAAAACTAGAATGTAATAACATTATAATTTTTATATTGCCTGAATGATGTTGTTGGGGTGTTTAAGCTGTAGAGAAAAAAAAGAAAGAGTCAGAATACAGAAGGAGAATAAGAAAAAGGTCTGAAGGAAACCATCAAGAGTGTGTGTGTCTTTCCCTTACTCCCTCAGACAGAAAAGTCTTAGTACACCAAATCCATGGATTCCCTTGGAGCCCTGTGTTCTGGAAGAAACCCAGACAGCTTGTCACCCCAACATCCCAGGAATCTCCTGCTGCAGCTGTTTTCAAACAGTCCTTTGACTATTATGAAAGCATAACACGTGGTAGGGTACGGGGAGAGGCCTGATAAGAGGGTTCTTGTCAGCTTTCTGCAAAGGCTGGGATGACATATCAACAAAAACTTGAGTGAACAATGGTGATTGTAGTAAAGAACATGAGATACGAGAATGAAGAAGTCACAAAACATCACTTTGTAAAGTCAACATAAACAAATAAAAATTTTAAGAAATAAAACGCTAATGTGAGCTTTTGAAGATCTGCTCTCTTACCAGAAAGCTGCGGTTTTCTTTTTTTTTTTTTTTTTAAATTTAAAACTTCATTTATTTATTTATTTGCCTTGGTGTTTGCCTGGAACTGGAACTACAGACAGTTGTTAGCTGCCATGTGGGTGCTGGGAATCGAACCCGGGTCCTCTGGAAGAGCAGACAGTGCTCTTAACCGCTGAGCCATCTCTCCAGCCCAGCTGCGGTTTTCAAAGCACTGTTTACAAGCATCCAGCATGGCTTGTGAGAGCCATGGCACCAAGTGGGCAAAATGTATTATTTACACCTGAAATTGAGACCCACCGATGCCCGAGCCTGCAGCCAGCCTCTTGTTACCTCTAAGTGCAAGTCTTCCATGTGTTAGTGCTGGTTGCTGAGTGAGCAGCCCTTTGGGAGGAAAGAAAGGAGGGAGTGGCAAGGCAGGGCCCAGGCCTCCAGGTTCCCTCCTCCCACTCTGCCAGGCTAGTGTCCTTGAAGTAAGTGGCTGTGTGCATCGCAAATAAATAAAAAAATGCAACTTGGTGAATACAAATAGCACGGTGGTGGAAAGACTGTTTTCTGTGGTTTGTCTTGTTGAGTAAAACCTGGAAAACAAAGTTACTCAGGAGCTATTTGGAAAACATACTTAAGTGCCTTTTAAAGCAAAAAATATTAATTATTATTAATTACTATAATAACTGTGTCATTCATGATTCTAAGTATTGGCATATTAACTCATTCCCTTCTCACCACACTCTTGTAAGGTAGATGGCATTTTGCAGATGAGAGAAATGGGACCAGAGAGGTCGAAGCATGGGTCCAGGTAACACAGCATCATAGCAATGAGGAATAAACACTGTAATACTTCATTAGCACACCTAGTTTCTCCTTAGCTTTCTTTTAAAGATTAATTTTTATCTTGTATGTATTACTGTTTGGCCTGCCTGTGTGAGAAGTGATAGTCAGGTCCCCTGGAACTGAATTTACAGGCAGTTGCGAACTGCTTTTGTGAGTGCTGGGAACTGAACTCTGGTTCTTGTAAGATCACTAAGTGGTTCTTAACCACTGAGCCATCTTTCCAGGCCTCTTTCTTGTTTTTTTATAATAATCAATGAGTCTGAAGTCTCCAGTGACAGAAGAGAAGTCAGCCTGGAGCAATGAGGTGATGGAGGTTAACAGCATAGATACATTTGAAAGGGGAAAAAAAAACCCTAAAGTCATAATTAACTACTAAGCTAGAAGGCAGATGAGACATTATTAAAAACAGAGACAAGGAACTAATTACCCTACTTTCATCTGAGGCAAAATATCAAGAAATAGAATAAGTTAAAAAAAAGTTTTGAGAGAGTAGGGAAAAATGAAAATGAAAATGAAAAATGAAGACTGAAGACACCTGACATCTCCCAAAATCCAGCTCTGTAGATATGAAAATATTGAGCTATGACAATGTCACAGTGGTCTAACCTCAGGTGTTAAAACTATATAGTCAGCAAGCATTGCAAAACAAGGGGGCTGAAGAGATGGCTAAGAGCACTTACTGATCTTGCCAAGACCAAGTTTAATTCTCAGAACTCACACGTTGGCTCAGAAACATCTATAATTCCAGCCCAGTGATTCACTGCCCTCTTCTGGCCTCCTGAGGCACCAGGCATGCATGTGGTGCATAGACATGCATTCAAACAAAACGTATACACAAAATAAAAACGCAACTTGAATGCAAAACAACAAATAGGGTTTTGTGTCCTGACAACAAATAGAGAAACTATAGTTTTTAGGAGAGAGAATGCATGTGTTGTATGTGTTCAGGCATGTGTACCCACATGGGTGTCTGGTTTAAGTGCCTGTGCATGCATATATGTAGAAGCCACAGAGTGGTACAAAGGGTCCTTCTCTACAGCTCTCCACTATGCATATAAAATGGTGGACATAAACAAGGTCTCCTCACTGAACCCGGAGCTCACTGGTTGGCTTAAGTGGCTGGCCAGGGAGTGGAGCCAGGGCCCACCTTTTCCTTGGGTACTGAGGATCTGAACTCAGAACCTCATGCTTGCTCAGCAAACTCTCCACCCACTGAGCTATGGCATCTCCCAGTCCAACCCAACATCTCACATTTCAGACTTCCTCAGAGCCTTCCTCGATAATTACATGTGGCTCCTAAAGGATGACATGAAGGCTGCAGCCTTCTCCACAGTCACTGGACGCTGAAACCTATTTTTCAAAGAATGTGTTGCATAGACATGTTGGGGATCCCACTTTGGGTAAAAGTTGTTCTAAAAATTAAAGTAAACCTAGAAAATAATCACATAAATGTGTGTCATACCTATTTCTGCAGTTTCCTGGGACTCTTGTCAATTTGGCCCTCAAGTTAATGAGTGTGGCCGAAAGGCACCTGCTTGTGGCCTAGCAGGGTTGAGAAGTGAAAGTCTCAGACAATATAGTTGTCTTTTATATATTTATGGACCAGACCACACTGTCCCCAAATCTAGGATACAGAAAAAGCAACTGCTAAACTAAGTGCTTTCAGAAGAAAGTGATTGTATTACATTCTACTGAACTTAGACCCCTGTTCCCTGAGGCAGAACAGCATGCCATACCCTCAGGCAGCTCAGGAATGGTGGCTTTGGAGCCTAACCAAGAAGCTGCAAGAGGTACAGAGGATGTCTATCACTGTGACCCCAGTGGGGAGATATAAAGCAATAGAACCAGGTACGCTTTTGAGAAGGATAATCTTGGAAGGGCCCTGTCCTCCTGGAGGGAGAAGTGTATTCATCAACTTATGAGGATGTTTGTAGCTCAACGGACATAGTTTTTGCTGAGCACATGCAAAGCCCTGGGTTCCATCTCCAATACACCGTAAACACGTTTGATGGTCCACTCCTGTAATCCTAGGATTTGGGAGGTGGATGATGGAAGATTAGGAGTTCAAGGTCATCTTCAACTGCCTATAAGTTCAACATCAGCCTGAGATACTTGAGACCCTATCTCAAAAAACAAAGAGTAGGTGAATGGATTAAAAATTACAGCAAGTTCCACGGTAGAATTTGAGGGGTCACTTATGTATACAATCATATCATCTTCAAACAGAGATAGTTTTACTTCTTTTTTTCCAATTTGTATACCCTTAATCTCCTTTTGTTCTCTTATTGCTTTTGCTAAAACCTCAGGAACTATATTGAATAGATAAGAGGAGAGGGGACAGCCTTGTCTAGTTCCTGATCTAAACCTATCACCTTGCACAAAACTCAAATCCAAGTGGATCAAAGACCTCAGCATAAACCCAGTCACACTGAACTTGATAGGAAAGTAAGTGGGAAATACCCTCCAACACATTGGCACAGGTGATCACCCTAAATATAACCCCAGTAGCATAGACACTAAGAAAAACAATCAATAAGTGGGACCCCCAGAAACTGAGAAGCTTCTGTAAAACCAAGTACACTGTCAATAAGACAAAACAACAGCCTACAAAATGGGAAAAGATCTTCACCAACCCTACAACTGACAGAGGAATGATCTCTAAAATATATAGAGAACTCAAGAATCTAGCACCCAAAACCTTGAATAACCCAATCAAAAGATGAGGTTCAAAACTAAAAAGGGAATTCTCAGCACAAGAATTACAAATGGCTGAAAGACACTTGAAAAAGTGTTCAACATCTTTAGCCATCAGAGAAATGCAAGTCAAACCACCTTACACCTGTCAGAATGACTAAGATTAAAAACACAGATGACAGCCTATGCTGGAGAGGATGCTGAGCAAGGGGAACACTCCTCCAATGTTGGTGGGAGTGTAAGCTTGTTCAGCCACTCTGGAATGCAGTATGGTAGTTCCCCAGAAAACTAGGAATTCCTCTTCCCAAGGACCCAGCAATACCACTATTGGGCATATACCCTGAAGATGCACAGTCACACCCCAAAAGCATTAGCTCAACTATGTCCAGAGCAGCATTATTTGTAATAGCAAAAACCTGGAAACAACGTAGATGGCCCTCAATGTAAGAATGGATTAACAAACTGTGGTACATCTACACAAAGAAAAAAATGATATCCTAAAATTTGCAGGCAAATGGATGGATTTGGAGAATATCCTCCTGAGTGAGGTAGCAGAAACCTAGAAAGATAAGCAGGTGATGTACTCACTCATTAGTGAACTTTAAACAAAAAAACAAAGCATGTCCAAGCTGCAAACCACAACCACTGAACAGCTTGGGATCTGAAGCACCTTGGACCAGAACCTTGGAGCTCATTCCCTCCAGAAGAACACCTGAGCCAATCTTGATATTGGGATGAGAAAATCGGACTTGCCTGGAGTAGATGCTGAACTAAGCCACCTTGGGACCTCTTGCCCTTTTGGGGGAGGAGATGAGGAGAGGGGGAGAAGAGAGAGTGACTGGGAAGGGTTGGGAGGGGGAAGGGAATTTGAACAAGGGAGATTTTATTCAAAAATAAAAAAAAAGATTGAAAAAAAAGAATTACAGCAAGATCAAGTCTGCTATAAAATTCAGCTTTCTTTACACACATATTTTACCACACCACATAATGCCTAGGACTGCCTTAGGACTCATGCCCTGTTCCCAACCTAACCCTTCAGCAGATGCAGCTTTCTTAGCATCAAGTGCTATAAGATGAGTGATGTCTCCTTTCCTTCCTTATAAGTTACCTAGTCTATGGAACTTGGTTATATCAAAAGAAAATAACAAAGACAAGCACAAATTCCAACTCCACTCCTTTCAATGGACCCTGATCCTGGTTAAAACTCTAGCCCCAGTTCACAAGGTGGGAAGATGCAGAGCCAGTCTCTCAGGTCCTGCCATGGATGGCAATGTGTGCTCAGCTCTCTCCCTCAAGACACACATCTCCTGCTGCTGGTGTCTCCTTGGAGCCCGGGCATGCTAAGGACACTTTACACAATGTCTCTATATCCATGTAGACCCTTTCATCCACACTAAGTCAACACTGGACAGAGGAGAGGGATAAGATGAGAAGCAGAGAACACAGATGCACCAAGGTCCTTCCTGTTAACTATCCCCAGAACTCCAGACTGACCTTTTTAGGGATGCAGTACCTTCATCCATGTGACAACCAGGGCAATATTGTCTGAGGTTACCACCTTCGATTGAAACTCAGCGGTTCCCACTGCAGTTGTCCAGGCCATTTCCCTTCCACACATGGCTCTGCAATGTCTTAGCCAGAGATGGGGAGAAGGCATGGCTATGTGCAGACAGATATGGTGGGAAAGTATCTGAGAGTTCTACAAGGAGAGAGAGAGAGAGAGAGAGAGAGAGAGAGAGAGAGAGAGAGAAAGCCCACCCCTAGTGACACACTTCCTCCAGCAAGGCCACACCTCCTAAACCTTCTCAAGTAGAGCCACTCCCTAATAAACAAGCATTCAAATCTATGAGCCTATGGGCTCATTAGCATCCAAAGCACAACACTTAGCATGCCTCTCTTCCTTGTTTAACAATGACATGGTAGCATCATGTGTAGAAGGGAAATGGCTTAGACAGCTGCAGTGGGAACTGCTGAGTTTCAACCGAAGGTGGTGACCACAGACAATACTGCCAGCCCAGCTGCCCCCAGACATAGAAATTTATTGCCAGAATTCTATACTAAATAGAATAATAAAAACCTGGAGCCAGATATTATAATAAAAACCTGGAGCCAGATATTAAGAGAAGACTCGAATATCAGAGAGAGGGGAAAAAAACCACAGTCAATTCTCATCCAGTCAACTTCTCAGGTCAAACAAGGTAAGCCCTGTCTTCACAGGTCCTTAGCCTGATTGGTCGCTCAGAAGGAATGCCTTCTCCTGTCTTATATTTCTTTCCCCACCCAGCTTTTACTTCCTGATTCAACTTCCCTAAAGCTAAGATTAAAGGTAAGAGCTTCCACTGCCTGGCTGTTAGGCCCTGAACTCACAGAGATCCTAAGTGATGGGATTAAAAGTATGGGTCACCACTCCCTGACATTTATGGCTTGGCTGTTTTCTGTCCTCTGACATTTCAGACTGATTTTATTAAATATACAATAAATTGCCATAAAAATTCCCATTAGCAAGAAGGAAAGAAAGGCAGCTGGATGCTTCAGACCAGGTTGACGGGGAGGGGGGAGGCAGGATGGGGGGTGGCGGGGTGGTACAGATAAGACATGCATCTCCATGTCATTTGGATCACTGTCCAGATTTATCTACTTCTGACTTCGCACCTAGACATAGTGAAAATCTGGGAAATGAGTGACTATCAGAGCTGCTATTTCTTGCTTATCTATTGAAAGACAAGTACAATGAATATTCACCAGCACCTTCTATGGGGGCTTCATCAAAAACACTCTAATATCCCATGCAGGATCCACGTCCCTACAGAACCAGCAACATGGTATTTTCACAAATTCCCAAGGATGAACAATTATTACCAGCCAGCAAGGAATTCCCCCGTATAAGAATGAGCTGATGAGGAAAGTTCTGGAATGACTTAAACTACTGGGCTTAAGTCATTAAACTCAGAAAAGTTTAAAGGAAAGAGAGAGAGAGAGAGAGAGAGAGAGAGAGAGAGAGAGAGAGAGAGAGAGGAAGGAAGGAAGAAAGAAAGAAAGAAAGAGAGAGAGAAAGAAAGGAAGAGCAGGCAAGTAGGACTGCCTTGTAGACAGAGAAGGCAAAGTCACCCATCCTGGTCTCAAAATGGGATGCAGAAACTGGCACTTTCTGCAGTAAAAGCCTGGAACTCACTTAGTAGCCCAAGCTGGCCTTGAACACTTGACATAGCTTCCCTAGTACTGGAATTGTGCCACACCTAGTTCAAGTCAAAAGTTTTAATCTCAGAGAAACCACTATAAAGGAAACATTGCTCTTATTTTATTAAAAAAAAAAAATGACTCAAGTGTCTGGAGCCCAGGTTTTCACATCACTAAGTCCACAGTATTAGTCTCCTGATACCTTTTTTTTTTACAGATGGTAAGTGCCACTTTGTCGTGCCCAGAACCTCTTACTGGTAAGGAATTATTAGTCAATAATTTACTCTGCCCAACTCTTCTGACCATGCTGGGACAGACAAGCCAGGACCAAGCTATCCATGTATACCTTTACGCTTGACCTAGCTCAAGACTTTCTGCAAACACTGGCATGGGGAACATATTTACTGTATAACTCTGAATCACCCTTTGTCCTACCTCAGGTTACTTGCCTCCCGTTGGATCCAAACACAGGTTTAAAGTGCCTGATGCAATCCCTGACTGGTTTTTGAACCTTAATAAGTACTGGCTAGTTTTATGTCAACTTGACACAAGCTAGAGGCATTTGAGAAAAAGGGAACCTCAATTGAGAAAAATGTCCCACTAGACTGATTGACGTGAGAAGGCCTCCCTCACAGTGGGTGGTGCTAACTCTGGGTAGGTGGCCCTGAGTTGTGGAAGAAAGCAAATTGATCAAGCCATGAGGAGCAAGGCAGCAAGCACTGTTCCGCTCAATCTTTGTCCTGTCGTCCCTCCAACAAGGACTTATAAGCCATAAGCTGAAATAACCCCTCTCCTTCCCAAGTTGCTTTGGTTATGGTGGCTTTTCAGAGCAATAGAAACCCTAACTAAGACACCAGGCAATCCACCAAACCAACTGTACACAGTAAGTTGGTTTGTGGACACCCACAAGTCAAAAGCACAAACCATGTTGGCCCAACACATACCTACTAGTGTGTCAGAGGCAGAGCTTAACACTAAGATAAAAACACATGGTAGATTCTGGGCTCCTTAAAGAAGAGGCATCCCACCCTAGGACAGTAAGAGCGAGGACATGTCAGGAGAAACAGTAGTATGATACACAGGACTTCTGAGAGTGAGGTAGTGGCCAGGAGGGCACACACCTCCTTCCGCTGGTTCCCACTCAGGAAGCCAGCAGAGGAAAACACACAGACACACATAAGCTAGCCAGCTCCTCTCCCCATGGGCTCCATCCTACCTCTTGTCCACACACTATGGCTTCCCCTGACAACCCTCCCAGGGTGCCCTCTGGACCATGAGTCCTTCTTGCTTTCTCTCCACCATTGTTGCCAGCCCAGGCTGAGCCTGACTTATACATCTCCACATATGTGGTCATCATCATGCCTCACTCAGCCTTGGGGCTTCCCAGGCTGACTCAGGACTCAGCTGAGCCAGGAGGTACCCATCTTCACAATGAAGATGAGGAAAGGGTTCCAGAAACTAATGTACTACCTATACAGGGGAGCCAGAAACTGGAATGAAGACACAGGCAAGTGTGTGTATCTTCCTGGCAACTAAAGTATCAAAGTCATGTGTCCCCAACACTGAAGACTAGAAATGTGAGAACAAGATGTCAGCAGGGATGGCTCCTTCTGAGGCCTCCGATTAAAGGTAGACTGGGGCACAATAAAATGTCTAAGGGTGTGTTTGCACAAATAGTGATGGCCACAGTATGTGAGGTTCTATGGAGGGACATAGTTGGAGGCAGTTGGATTCATGGGTGACTTGAAACCTGTTATGTCTGCAAACACAGCAAGTGCCTGTGTTAACAAAAAAAGGAAACTCAAGATGTTTCTAATTAACCAGAAGCCATCAATAAACTCATACAATTTGAGGCTTTCTAGAAAGAAGGAAAAAAAGAAACTATAACATCTTAACCAGTCTTACAATCTCATTTGCTTTATTTAGGTACTGTCCTGTATCATACAGATTCAATATCAAAGTTGGGGAGGCAGCGCACTTTGGAGGCCACATGTTTTAACTATGATTGCTGTGATGAAACACCATGATCAAAAGAAACTTGAGAAGGAAGGGTTTATCTCACTTACACTTCCATCTAACCGTTCATCATCAAAGCAGCAATGGCAGCAACTCAAGCAGGAAGCTGGAGACAAAGCTGATGCAGAGGTCATGGGAGGGCACTGTTTACTGGCTTACTCATCGTGGTTTGCTCAGATTGCTTTCTTATAGAACCCAGAACTACCAGCGCAAAGATGGCACCACCTACAATAGGCACCAATCGCCAATTTAAAATATGCCCTACATGCTTACCTGGCAGGGGAATTTTCTCAACTGAAGTTCCTGCTCTGATAGCAAGCTTGTGTCAAGCTGACATAAAACTAGCCTCATACCACATCTGTATTCTTTCTGTGGCCACATGAAGAGAGTTTTAAGAAAAAAAAAAAAAAGCAAGTAGTGTGGTCAAGATTTACTAGGGAAGGAGGGCCACCTGCCACTGAAGGTCAGAGTGCTTGAAGGAGTAGCATCTATAGAGCGAGGCCAGAGCGCTCAGGGAAGGATGAGATCTACCCTACCCTGCCATCAGGAGGGACATGTGTTTTCTGAGAAGGACACAGGAGAACACAACTGGTCAGGCAGTACCACATGAATGAAAAAGTACAGGAAACCTTTACATGTTCAAGAAAAGCAATAAGAACAGAGATGAATCTCTATCACTATCTCACATCTATGGCTTTCACATCCTCAGATTCAACCAACTTGAATTGCACTGCTCTGAATATGCAGACTTTTCTTGTCAATCCACAAGCCATAGAGTGCAGTGTCTATTTAAATTGTATTAGCTGTGCAAATTCATCCGGGATGGCTGAGTGTGTGGAAGGATATGTGTGGGTTTATGCAAATATCGCATTATCATCTTCTGACAGACTTGAGCATGTGTGGATGTTGGTTCCTACAGGAACCCTGAAGCCCTCTGAACCCCCACTCACTCATTGGTAACCGTGAGACCTTATTACCTTATGGTCCTGGAAATCAGAAATCCAGTGTCCCCAGAGTCAAGATTCTCTTCTGTCCTTGTCTGCGTGAGAAAGTTATATTCCTATTACTTAGTACCAATGGTCTTTGTGTATCCCATTGCCTGGAGAGCCTCCTGGGATTGCTAGGTTGGGATGGAAACCATAAACCTATGAGCAAAACACATGCCCTGTAATTGTTGGTTTTTAACTCTTTTGGGGCACCCACCACCCAGCTCCCAAATAAATCACACATTGAGACTTATTCTTAATTATGAATGCCTGCCTTTACTTGTCTTGTTTCTTGTCAGAAATTAATTAAAGTTAATTTTTTAACTTTAAATTATTTCATTTACCCTTTGCTTCTGGGCTTTTACCTTCTGTAAATCTTACTTTCACTCTTACTCTGTGACTGGCTGTGTGACTGGCTGGCTAGGTGCCTAGGTGCCTGGGTGCCTTGGTGCCTGGGTGGCTGTGTGGCTAGGTACCTCGGTGCCTTGGTGCCTGGGTGATTGGCTGTGTGGCTGTGTGGCTATGTGACTGGCTGGCTGACTGGCTGGGTGGGTGGCTAGGTAGATAGCTGTCTGTGTGGCTGGGTGGTTGGGTGGCTGTGTGGCTGTGTGGCTGGCTGGGTGGCTGGGTGGCTGGGTGGCTGGGTGGGTGGCTGGCTGGG